>CM051270.1:61297010-61467010 GCA_027921565.1 Artemia sinica | reverse complement strand
TTGACTAGTGTAAGCTGTATTTGTCAAGTGATGTGCTAACTTTGTTAGACATTATGTGTAAAAATACGGACAAAACATATGATGAATTTAATCTTGATTTAGGATATTATTTTTCTTCTCCTCGGTTGGTTATGGACCTCATACTAAAAATTAGAGGGAAAAAAAATCGGGCTGATCACTGACATCGATCAGCACCTGTTCATCGAGAGGTCAATGAGGGGTGGATACGTTTTTCATGGGGATTGTATCTTGGAAACTGATCCAAATGGAGAGAAGACGGGGACAAAATCGGATGCAGTTTTCCTTGATATGGATTCCCTCTACCCCTCAGCCATGTCTCATTATGCGCTACCTGCGATGACAATAAATGTCTCAATGACCCTCAATCTTCCAATTCCCCCAACATTGACAGTGTTGAGGAGAATGGGCCGGTTGGATGGTTTTTTGAAATTGATGGGGAGATACTAGCTGAGCTTCACGATTTGGTAAAGGATTTTGTTTTCCATGTATCAATAGACCTGTGTCTAGGGACTCTTTGAGTCTCCGCAACAGACGTTTGGTCGAGGTGGAGGGATTGCATTGGTCACCTTCAAAACAAAAACTTATTGCCGACCTCCTGCCGAAGAAAAATATTGTTGTACATCATGTGGCTTTAAAATGGATGTGCAACAATGGTTTAAATGTCAGAAAGGTTCATAGAGCCCTCAAGTTTAGTCAAAAACCCTATCTGAAAACGTTTGTTGACACTTTTGTCAAGAAACGTTCTGAAGCACAGACAAAAGCTGAAAAAGAAATATATAAGCTCATTTTAAATTCGGCTTTTGGTAAAATGTGCGAAAGTGTTCGCAATAGGGATCGTTGTGAAGTCGTGACCGATCCCGAACAATGTGCTCGAATTATTGCCGATCCAAACTACACTTCCTTTACAATCATTGGCCCGGACATGGTATTATTGAATAGAAAAAAAAAGAAGCATTGTCCTGAATAAAAATATTGCTGCAGTCAGTGCGATCTTGGAGATCTCTAAAAAGCTCTGCTACGGGGACACAGATTCTTTACTGTTAAAAGTAAAAGCTGAAAACTTACTTGATGATTTGGCGCACGGTGAAATCATCAGCTCGCGGATGGACTACACCAACTGGAGTGGGGAGGTCTACCCAGAGCTAGTGAAACGTCGGGCGCCAAACCAACTTTTATTTTTAAAATTTGAAACGGGAAGTGACAAGACTTCCCGTGGTATGTTTGTAAGTCCGAAGGTGTACTTTATACTGACACACGACGATGAAATCAAAAAACGTTGCAAAGGAGTACCCACGTGCTATGTGGATAAGAATTTTGACATGGACGTTTATAGGAATTGTATTGTTGAAAATACAATTCCACGTAAATATACGTAAATTCCACGTAACTGTAAATATAGAAAAAATTGCCATGAGTACCATTTCCGACAAGGTCTATTTTTGTCAAGACGGTGTTACTACCCTTCCCCTGGGGCACTTTTTAACTTCCGACCGAGTCGAATGTGTTAGTCATAGGGAAAGTCTCGGTTTGAGTAAAGTCCAATAAAACAAATTTCTCCAAAACCATGGGGGGCCTTGCGGCCCGGGTGGGGGGGGACGTTTGGCCGCCCGGCCGGTCGTCCAGTGGGGGGGGGGGGTGTCGCCACCAATATTATCTTTTTTTTTACTTAGAGCAGGTTTTTTTGTGCTTTTGTAAATATACATGTTGTTGTTTTCAAATTAAAAATGGCGTAAAAAAAGCGATATTATTTTAAGTGTATTTTTCATTAAATTTTGTATTTTTATAAATAAAAGAAAAGTATATTTATTAAAGTGCTTTTTTTCTAGGGCATTTTTAAAATAAATGTTGTATTTTTTATTATAAATAAATTAAAAAAAAATCTTAAATGTATTTTTCTTGTTTAATGTGTTTTTTTTCTGTAATGTATTATTTGTAAAGTGCTGTTTTTTATGTTAAAAATACAAGAAATATGATTCTTTATTGATTTTCATCTTATTATTCTTGAACGGACTAGTATTACTAATAGAGAAATTATTTAGTCATTAGACAACTATAGTCTACAGTTAGTTGTAGATGAACTGTTGAAGGGAATATGTATCAATTTAAAACACCATTCACATCGTTTCTGTGTGATCCATCAATGTCAGGCAAAATGACACTCTTAACTAAAATAATTAAAAATTGCGATAAAATGTTTGTGGAAAAACCCAAAAAAATCTAATATTGTTACAGTATTTGGCAAGAGTCATACGATAAAATAAAAGCAATTGGAATATCGGAGTTGGTGCATGTGCAAAGTGAATGGTATTCCACTGTACACTCTATCATTTGACAAAAAATCCTATAGAACTCTGTATGAGTTGCAACCATGCAATCCCTAGATCATGACTCCCAACTATTTGAAAATGGAATAACCGATTCAATGTTTTCAAAAAATCATGGCGTAATTGTTTGGGAACTGTCAGGCACCCAAGTTTTGAGCATAGTACGAACAGGGAATGTATGTTTAGAGTGTACATTTGCCGATGCTTTGACTGAGAGTATCACGCTAATATCATTGAGTCAATTTGAAACCTATTGGGAAATCAAAGCCGACGGCAGTGTTCTACTAGACCTAGCACCATGAACACAAACCAAATAATCAGCGTATTTAGTATGGATCCATACATGTCCCAGTACAAGTCCTATTGCTTACCATCGGACTTCATTAAAAAAATTCCGAGTGTTAGCAATACCCTAATCATTGTTAATAGCAGTCCATCGAATTTGAAGACAGGCCATTGGCTGTGCATCTTTCAAACAGCGAAGAATATTGAATTTTTTATCCTCTACGTCTATCATATAAATTCTACACTCCACACATCAGCAACTTTATTGAGAACAGTGGGAAAACTATTATTCAAAATCAAAGGAGAGTACAGGATTTAACGGCTAAGACATGCCGCTTTCATGCTCTACTCTTTTTCATGTTCAGATGTCGTGGCTATACCAACAAGCAGTTCCTCGACATCTACGTTGACTTTCCTCGACTGAACGACTTTCCAGTGGAAAATATACTTACAAGCGTGTTTAATATTGATTTTAGTACCATTGGAATAAAATGTTCTAAAAATGTATGTGAAATTGTTTATTAATAAAAATAATGTATGTACATGATAAAAACGACTTTTCTACTCTTTAGATTTCATCTTCTACTAGGTATAGGTATTTGTCGAGAACTACTATTGCAGGTAGATTATCTGAATTTACAGTATACTGATCCTGATGTGCTGCAATGTCAGGGTCACATTTTCTACAGTAGAGTGTAACTTCACTCTTGTCATATCTCTTTGTATAGTCAATGATACTATTCTCATTCATTTTATAGAATTCACATGTTTCAATTTGTGTATTTGAAGCAATGTCACAAACAGTGTCTTCAAGTGGCGAATCACATTCTGTCACAGCCAAATAAAAATCAGTGGGTTTATAGTCATAGTAGCCATTGTCTTCACAACGATGACGTAGAAACCAAATTCTTTTGCTGTTCCAACAGTTGAATCCCTGACCCGGCTCCTCCTCCCAAAAGAATCTAAAGCCACGACGATACCAATCTCTTAGCAATAAACTAAAATCACGCTTAGGATTCTTTCCAATCATACCAGGGTATTTATTCTCCCACTGATTATATTTATCATAGTGGCAATTCGAGCATAGGTGCCCTCTAGGATGAGAGTCACACACCACTTAAAGACAGGAATTAGAACCTTTAATTTGTACAGCATATCCTCTATGCAATTTACACGGGTTGCATAATCTGCACTTTTCATCATACTCATTAATCATTGTACAATTCTCACATGATGACCAGCTGCCCAGTGTGTACATGCATAGTGGACATGTATGGAACATTTTTTCATGTGTTGACACTCTCACCGCCAAAATGAAACTGAGCTACCAACAACAAATTGAGTGGGATAGAGAGAGAGAGAGAGGAGTAAATCATCCTTGAACACCATCTTTCTCATGAAAAAAGTCCTAAATTTTTAAACTAGTGTTTAAAAGCATATCCACAATATCATTTTGCTGTGTCGTGATTAATATGTCAATGAATTGTGTAAATCCATTTGGACCACAACGTAAAAGCTTCCTGCAATAGTCTAATGATGGAGTATTAGTTTTCATTATATCAACAAGCATTCCCTGAGAAAATATCTTCCTTTCAATAGACAGCTCTAGAAAATCCTCATCTAGAATGAAACTTTTTCCCATAAACACAAGATTCCCCATGATTCGCTCTTTCTCAAATCTATCCATTTTTTAGAGTCCTAACACTGTCACAACCAACTTCAGACTAACCAGGATTCTTTTTTTCTACTCTAAAAAATATAAGCGAACCTACTATAGAAAGAAAAATATCTTTGATTTAGAAACAGTTTTATTGAGCATAATTACAACAATAATGATCACTGATTCAATTTGTTTTCATCAATATATTTCACTAGTACATTAAATGCTGCCTGAAGTATATTTATATTTAGAATGTTCAGTTTCGCAGGAAAATATAATTGCTCCTCCATTTTAAATTTGCTCAATGATATTACATATCTACCATACATATCGTCCCATTCAAGGCTTAGTCTACATCCTCGTGTTATTTCCACAGCCACGTTTGGTACTCTTGTATCATTACTGCTGCTACCTGCTCCACTATCAAGCTCCAATAGTGTAAATGTTCCACTCATTTTCTCTACTAATATCGTCTCAAATAAACTATTCTCTCTGAATTCAATTCTCTTACTAATATGAACTACAATGAAAATTACTCCTTTTATTTGAATCCAATTACTAATCAAGTTATCGTACATGGAGTAGCCTCCGCTCTCTCTGATTGGCCCTAAAGTGAGTGTTGCCTCAGAAACCAGTCTGGTTGCATTACACTATCTCAACCATAGTTTCAAAACGTGTATGATCGCTTTGCTTGGAAAGGTACCAAGGTACATAATGCCTTCAAATAGCATGGGGAGGAACATAAATCCGTGGAATCCATACGACATTTTGAGGGGATACTCACTCTCTTTGAAAAGGTGTCGAGGTCCCGTAGAATAGCACAGTAAGGAACATAAGCCAAGCAAATCCATACGACATTGTGAGGGGATACTCACTCTCTTTGAAAAGGTTTAGAGCTTCCATAGAAGTATTACCTAGATGCGAGGGGCTACTCACTCTCTTTGAAAAGGTGTAGACCATCAAGCAAATAGAACGTGGTTCCTATGGCCTCCATAGAATAGCAAAGTGATTTCTAAGGCCTCCATAAAAATGGAATGTACTACTCTACTGAAGACATATAAGGTTTTAATAGAAAGCGTGGTCGTATAAACTTCGCAGGGGGGCTCGTTGGATTGGTAATCAAAATTCCTAGTGCCCTGTTTAAGGTTCAAACTAATCAGAGGGCGGGTACCCCCCCCACCTCGTATTTTCCCAAAATGTATTTGATAGAAATTTTGAGATGACCACTTTTTGTCGGATAAACTTCGAAATGTAATCAAAATTTTGAGATTGCAATTTTTACCGTAGTTTAGAGGTCTGGAAGTTATATCTTTGAGGATGAGCCCCCCCTCCCAAAGCCCTCAGCGCAAGGGTTGTAAGTTGTGCCCCGAGGACATATAAGGTTTTTATAAACCTTATATGGTTTATATCGTATAAACTCCAGAGGGGCTCATTGGTAGGGAAATCGGATGTTCTAGTGCCCTTTTTATAGTCAAGGTCATCGTGAGCACCCCCCCCCCCCACATTGTTATTTCAACGAATGCATCCGACAGAAATTTTGTGATAGCCATTTGTTCAAAAATAGTCCAAAGATCATATAAACGGCCTATGGGGTTGACAGAATTCCCCAGAGTCTGGGAGTAAAGGCTGTAATTTATGCCCCAGGTGCATATAAGGTTTTATAGAAGGGTAATCGTATGAACTTTAGGATGGCTCATTTGATTTGAAATGTATAGTTCTAGTTCCCTTTTAAGAGTCAAACATTATGGAGAGGTACTAGCCCCCCATCCCCTCCCTGACATCCTCTTTTATTTTAGTTACCAATTTTAGTTACCAATAGTTAAAAAAATATGACAATGTCTCTATAGTGGACAAAATCCCCAGGCCCATGGACAAGAGTTGTAAGTTATGCCCCGGGGCATATAAGGTTCTTATGGACCGGATGGTCGCATAAACTTTGGATCAGATGGAGCTCATTTGATTGAAAGTCGGAAGTTCTAGTGCCCATTTAAGAGTCGAAAGTGAATGGAGGGCAATCAGAACCCCCTCCCAAGCCTATCATTCCCCAAAACACATCGGATCAAAATTTTAAGAGAGCTATCTTGTTCAGCATTGTTGAAAGGTTCAGTAATTATCTCTTTAGGGATGTCAACCTCCCCACAGTTTCCAAGTTAGGCAATTCGTTCATTGTTTACATACAGTATATGTTATTGAGAAAGGAATGCATGTTTGAACTTTACTTTCCAAGGAGACGAAGGGCATTCAGGCGAGCATCTCAGAGAATGTTGAGGGGAGTGTTGAACTAAATCAAAATCAAGAACTAAATCAAGAATTGATTTGGGTACTAAGTTGGAACTTTGAGAGAAAGCTTAAAGGGGAAGATCCTCTCACCAAAAGGTAATATGTGCACACTACTGCTAATACTACTGTTACTGCTACATTTACTACCAATACTACTACTAATTCTACTGCCACTTTTATTGCAACTACTTGTAGGGTTAAGAGCATTGAGATAAAAAAAAGAAGTATATGAACATACAGGCTATCAAAACGACATATCAGCAATGTAATAGCAACGGCTAATTGTATTAAGTTGAAACTGTTAGGACTTGATGAGAGGGATGTTCTAGTGACCAAAAGGTATTTTGTTAATACTACTGCTGCTAGTAGTACTACCGCTATTCTATACTATTACTAGTAATATCAATACTACTACTGTGACTGCTGTTACAACTGTGCCTATGAGTGTGAAGGTGAAATTTTTAAGAAAATTTGAGGGGGAAGAAGAACTGAATCACAACACGCCGTCTGTATGCAGGTTGTCAAAATGGGGTAACAGAAATATCAGTAGGAACCTGTCATGAGTTCCAAGGGGGACATGATTTATGCATGTTTTCATTGTTTTTCTCACTGAGAATGTTTTTAATGGTTTTTCTCACTGAGGATAATTTATTCATGGTTTATTGATCCACGAAGGGGAGAGAATTACTGAGAAATTGATTTGCATAATCGAGGGGAACTAGATTTCTGAAAAATTGATTTGCATAATCGGTGGGGAATTATTGATCAACGAAGGGGAATTGAGAAACAATATGTTGTTTTAAGCGTATTGATCGAGTCTAACGGGACAAGTAGATTTAAGATATTTCTAAGTGCAACAGATACAGAGGGGAATGCATATGGCTTCACTTAGGGGATGAGATGAAGCATTTAGTTTGCAGTGTCTATGCGATATGTAATTTAAAATTCTTTAGGTCTGAGAGATAAATTAAAATTCTATCGAAACCTTAATAGTGTAGCTAGGAACACCTTAGAGATGAAGACAGATTGAATATATTTTACGCAGGAAATGGTTTCCTGGGAATTTCAAATGTGACAGCGCAGGGATGCCGAAACAAAGAAACACGCAGAAATTACTTTTAGGGGATTATTTGGGCGAAACAGTTTGAGACATTTTAGAAGATGATTTAGGCGAAACAGTTTAGGACATTTTAGAAGAGGATTTGGGGTGAAACTCTCTGGTCGTTATAATACACAAGTTCCATTTGAACGGTGTTGTGAGGTCCCCTAACCCAACCCCAAAGGGCCCCATCCCCCCGGGCCCCCAAAGGGGACTAGCCCCCCAAAGGCACCCCAGCCCCCCAAAGGAGCCACCCCTCCACCTCCCATTCCCCCCTCATCCCCCTCCTCTCCTCCCCCTCCTCCCCCTCCCCCCCATTTTTAGTACTTTTTTTTCGCACATGTTTTGATGTTTCAAAGTTCATTTTGGATCTTTTTCGTTGAAATGCAAGAGTTGGATTATTTCAGTAGGTGTTTTGTTGTGGTTTACAATGTCACTGTTACATTCTCTTGATGTTTCAAAGTTCATTTGGATCTTTTTCGTTGAAATGCAAGAGTTGGAATATTTCAGTAGTGTTTTGTCGTGGTTTCCCTTGTCACTGTTACATTTTCTTGATGTTTCACATTGGAAGTTACATTCTCTTGACGTTTCAAAGTTCATTTTAGATTTTTTTCGTTGAAATGCAAGAGTTGGAATATTTCAGTAGTGTTTTGTCGTGGTTTACCATGTCACTGTTACATTCTCTTGATGTTTCAAAGTTCATTTCGGATCTTTTTCGTTGAAATGTAAGAAATGGAATATTTCAGTAGTGTTTTTTAATGGTTTACCATGTCACTGTTACATTCTCTTGACGTTTCAAAGTTCATTTTGGATCTTTTTCGTTGAAATGCAAGAGTTGCAATATTTCAGTAGTGTTTTTCTCATGGTTTACCTTGTCACTGTTACATTCTCTTGATGTTTCAAAGTTCATTTTGGATCTTTTTCGTTGAAGTGCAAGAGTTGGAATATTTCAGTAGTGTTTTGTCGTGGTTTACCATGTCACTGTTACATTCTCTTGATCTTTCAAAGTTCATATACATTTTTTTTCGTTGAAATGCAAGAGTTGGAATATTTCAGTAGTGTTTTGTCGGGGTTTACCATGTCACTGTTACATTCTCGTGATGTTTCAAAGTTCATTTTGGATCTTTTTCGTTGAAATGCATGACTTGGATTATTTCAGTAGTGTTTTGTCGTGGTTTACCTTGTCACTGTTACATTCTCTTGTTGTTTCAAAGTTTATTTTAGATTTTTTTTTTCGTTGAAATACAAGAGTTGGAATATTTCAGTAGTGTTTTGTCGTGGTTTACATTGTCACTGTTACATTCTCTTGTTGTTTCAAAGTTCATATGGATTGTTTTTTCGTTGAAATGCAAGAGTTGGAATATTTCAGTAGTGTTTTGTCGTGGTTTACAATGTCACTGTTACATTCTCTTGATGTTTCAAAGTTCATTTTGGATCTTTTTCGTTTAAATGCAAGAGTCGGAATATTTCAGTATTGTTTTGTCGTGGTTTACTTTGTCACTCTTACATTCTCTTTATGTTTCAAAGTTCATTTTGGATCCTTTTCGTTGAAATGCAAGACTTGGATTATTTCAGTAGTGTTTTGTCGTGGTTTTACCATGTCACTGTTACATTCTCGTGATGTTTCAAAGTTAATTTTGGATCTTTTTCGTTGAAATGCACGACTTGGATTATTTCAGTAGTGTTTCGTCGTGGTTTACCTTGTCACTGTTGCATTCTCTTGTTGTTTCAAAGTTCATTTTAGATTTTTTTTTTCGTTGAAATACAAGAGTTGGAATATTTCAGTAGTGTTTTGTCGTGGTTTACATTGTCACTGTTACATTCTCTTGTTGTTTCAAAGTTCATAAGGATTGTTTTTTCGTTGAAATGCAAGAGTTGGAATATTTCAGTAGTGTTTTGTCGTGGTCTACCATGTTAATGTTACATTTTCTTGATATTTCAAAGTTCATATGGATTTTTTTTTCATTGAAATGCAAGAGTTGGATTATTTCAGTTTATGTTTTATCGTGGTTTACAATGTCGCTGTTACATTCTCTTGATGTTTCAAAGTTCATTTTGGATCTTTTTCGTTGAAATGCAAGAGTTGGAATATTTCAGTAGTGTTTTTTCGTGGTTTACCTTGTCACTGTTACATTCTCTTGACGTTTCAAAGTTCATTTTGGATCCTTTTCGTTGAAATACAAGAGTTGGAATATTTCAGTAGTGTTTTGTCGTGGTTTACCTTGTCACTGTTACATTCTCTTGATGTTTCAAAGTTCATTTTGGATTCTTTTCGTTGAAATGCATGACTTGGATTATTTCAGTAGTGTTTTGTCGTGGTTTCCCATTTCACTGTTACATTCTCTTGATGTTTCAAAGTTCATTTTGAATCTTTTTCATTGAAATGCAAGAGTTGGAATATTTCAGTAGTGTTTTCTCGTGGTTTACCTTGTCACTGTTACATTCTCTTGATGTTTCAAATTTCATTTTAGTTTTTTTTTGTTGAAATGTAAGAGTTGGATTATTTCAGTAGTGTTTTGTCGTGGTTTACCATGTCACTGTTATATTCTCTTGTTGTTTCAAAGTTCATATGGATTGTTTTTTCGTTGAAATTCAAGAGTTGGAATATATCAGTAGTGTTTTGTCGTGGTTTACCATGTTACTGTTACATTCTCTTGATATTTCAAAGTTCATATGGATTTTTTTTCATTGAAATGCAAGAGTTGGATTATTTCAGTAGTGTTTTGTCGTGGTTTACAATGTCACTGTTACATTCTCTTGATGTTTCAAAGTTCATTTTGGATCTTGTTCGTTGAAATGCAAGAGTTGGAATATTTCAGTAGTGTTTCGTCGTGGTTTACCTTGTCACTGATGCATTCTCTTGACGTTTCAAATTTCATTTTGGATCCTTTTCGTTGAAATGCAAGAGTTGGAATATTTCATTGGGTGTTTTGTCGTGGTTTACATTGTCACTGTTACATTCTCTTGATGTTTCAAAGTTCATTTTGGATCCTTTTCGTTTAAATGCATGACTTGGAATATTTCAGTAGTGTTTTCTCGTGGTTTACCATGTCACTGTTACATTTTCCTGATGTTTCAAAGTTCATTTGGATTTTTTTTCGTTGAAATGCAAGAGTTGGAATATTTCAGTAGTGTTTTGTCGTGGTTTACCATATCACTGTTACATTCTCTTGATGTTTCAAAGTTCATTTTGGATTTTCTTTTTTTTGTTGAAATTTTTTTGTTGAAATATAAGAGTTGGAATATTTCAGTAGTGTTTTGTCATGGTTTACCATATCACTGTTACATTCTCTTGATGTTTCAAAGTTCATTTTAGATTTTTTTCGTTGAAATGCAGTAGTTGGAATATTTCAGTAATGTTTTGTTGTGGTTTACCTTGTCACTGTTACATTCTCTTGATGTTTCAAAGTTCATTTTGGATTTTTTTTCGTTGAAATGCAAGAGTTGGAATATTACAGTAGTGTTTTCTCATGATTTACCTTGTTACTGCTACATTCTGAAGATGTTTCAAAGTTCATTTTGGATTTTGTTTTCGTTGAAATGCAAGAGTTGGAATATTTCAGTAGTGTTTTCTCGTGGTTTACCATGTCACTGTTACATTCTAAAAATATTTCAAAGTTCATTTTAATTTTTTTTCGTTGAAATTCAAGAGTTGGAATATTTCAGTAGTGTTTTCTCGTGGTTTACCATGTCACTGTTACATTCTCTTGATGTTTCAAAGTTCATTATGGATCCTTTTTGTTGAAATGCAAGAGTTTGAATATTTCAGTAGTGTTTTGTCGTGGTTTAACATGTCACTGTTACATTCTCTTGATGTTTGACAGTTCATTATGGATCTTATTTGTTGAAATGCAAGAGTTGGATTATTTCAGTAGTGTTTTGTTGTGGTTTACCATGTCACTGTTACATTCTCTTGATGTTTCAAAGTTCATTTTGGATCCTTGTCATAGAAATGCAAGAGTTGGATTATTTCAGTAGTGATTTGTCGTGGTTTACCATGTCACTGTTACATTCTTTCGATGTTTCAAAGTTCATTTTGAATCTTTTTCGTTGAAACGCAAGAGTTGAAGTATATCAGTAGTGTTTTCTCGTGTTTTACCATATCACTGTTACATTCTCTTGATGTTTCAAAGTTCAATTTGGATCTTTTTCGTTGAAACGCAAGAGTTGGAACATTTCAGTAGTGTTTTCTCATGGTTTACCATGTCACTGTTACAATCTCTTGATGTTTCAAAGTTCCTTTTGGATCTTTTTCATTGAAATGCAGGAGTTGGAATATTTCAGTAGTGTTTTGTCGCGGTTTATTATGTCACTGTTACATTCTCTTGACATTTCAAAATTCATTAAGGATCTTTTTTGTTGAAATGCAAGAGTTGGATTATTTCAGTAGTGTTTTGTTATAGTTTACCATGTTACTGGTACATTCTCTTGATGTTTCAAAGTTCATTTTGGATCCTTTTGGTTGAAATGCAAAAGTTGGAATATTTCAATAGTGTTTCGCCGTGGTTTACCATGTCACTGGTACATTCTCTTGATGTTTCAAAGTTCATTTTGGATCTTTTTCATTGAAATGCAGGAGTTGGAATATTTCAGTAGTGTTTTCTCGTGGTTTATCTTGTCACTGTTACATTCTCTTGACGTTCCAAAGTTCAGTTTGGATCTTCTTCGTTGAAATGCAAGAGTTGGAATATATCAGTAGTGTTTTCTCGTTGTTTAACATGTCAATGTTATATTCTCTTGACGTTTCATAGTTCATTTTGGATCTTTTTCGTTGAAATGCAAGAGTTGGATTATTTCAGTAGTGTTTTCTCATGGTTTACCATGTCACCGTTAAATTGTCTTGACGTTTCAAAGTTCCTTTTAGATTTTTTTTTGTTGAAATGCAAGAGTTGGAATATTTCAGTTATTTCAGTAGTGTTTTGTCGTGGTTTACCATGTCACTGTTACATTTTCTTGATGTTTTAAAGTTCATTTTGGATTTTTTTTCACTGAAATGCAAGAGTTGGAATATTTCAGTAGTGTTTTGTCGTGGTTTATCTTGTCAGTTTTACATTCTCTTGATGTTTCAAAGTTCATTTTGGATTTTTTTTCATTTAAATTCAAGAGTTGGAATATTTCAGTAGTGTTTTGTTGTTGTTTACCTTGTCACTGTTACATTCTTTTGAAGTTTCAAAGTTCATTTTGGATTTTTTTCGTTGAAATGCAAGAGTTGGAATATTTCAGTAGTGTTTTTCGTGGTTTATCAAGTCACTGTTACATTCTAAAGATATTTCAAAGTTCATTTTGGATTTTTTTCGTTGAAATGCAAGAGTTGGAATATCTCAGTAGTATTTTGTTGTGGTTTACCATATCACTGTTACATTCTGAACATGTTTCAACATTCATTTTGGATTTTTTTTTGTTGAAATGCAAGAGTTGGAATATTTCAGTAGTGTTTTGTCGTGGTTTACCAAGTCACTGATACATTCTAAAGATATTTCAAAGTTCATTTTGAATTTTTTTTCGTTGAAATGCAAGAGTTGGAATATTTCAGTAGTGTTTTGTCGTGGTTTACCATGTCACTATTACATTCTCTTGATGTTTCAAAGTTCATTATGGATCTTTTTCGTTGAAACGTAAGAGTTTGATTTTTTCAGTAGTGTTTTCTTGTGGTTTACCATATCACTGTTACATTCTCTTGATGTTTCAAAGTTCATTTTGAATCTTTTTCGTTGAAACGCAAGAGTTGGAATATTTCAGTAGTGTTTTCTCATGGTTTACCATGTCATTGTTACATTTTCTTGATGTTTAAAAGTTCATTTTGGATTTTTTTCATTAAAATGCAAGAGTTGGAATATTTCACTAGTGTTTTGTTGTTGTTTACCTTGTCACTGTTACATTCTTTTGAAGTTTCAAAGTTCATTTTGGTTTTTTTCATTGAAATGCAAGAGTTGGAATATTTCGGTAGTGTTTTATCGTGGTTTACCCTGACACTCTTACATTCACTTAATGTTTCAAATTTCATTTTTGATTTTTTTGTTGAAATGCAAGAGTTGGAATATTTCAGTAGTGTTTTGTCGTGGTTTACCAAGTCACTATTACATTCTAAAGATATTTCACAGTTCATTCTGAATTTTTTTTCGTTGAAATGTAAGAGTTGGAATATTTCAGTAGCGTTTTGTTGTGGTTTACCTTGTTACTGTTACATTCTCTTGATGTTTCAAAGTTCATTTTGTATTTCATTCTTTGAAATATACGAGTTGGAATATTTCAGTAGTATTTCGTCATGGTTTACCTTGTCACTCTTATTTCTTAATGTTTCAAAGTTCATTTAGGATTTTTTTTTTCTCGTTGTAATGTAAGAATTGGAATATTTCAGTAGTGTTTTAACATGGTTTACCTTGTCACTGTTACATTCTCTTTCTTAATGTTTCAAAGTTCATTTTAGATTTTTTTTTCGTTGAAATGTAAGATTTGGAATATTTCAGAAGTGTATTGTTGTGGTTTACATTGTCACTGTTACATTCTCATGAAATTTCAAAGTTTATTTTGGATTTTTTCGTTCAAATGTATGAGTTGGAATATTTCAGTAGTGTTTGTCGTGATTTACCTTGTCACTGTTACATTCTCAAGTTCATTTTGGATTTTTTTGTTGAAATGTAAGAGCTGGAACATTTCAGTAGTATTCTATCGTGATTTACCTCGTCACTGTTACATTCTTTTGATGTTTCAAAGTTCATAGTGAGAGAGATACACAAAAGTTGGGTTAAAATAGGGTTAGTTAGGTTGGGTTAGGTTAGGCTAGGTTAGCCTATGTACGCGCACGAAATAGGCTAACCTAACCTAACCTAACCCAACCTACCGAGAAAAAAAATCAACTCCTAAAAAACTCCTAAAACGAGAAAAAACAAATCCTAAATGAACTTTGAAACATAAAGAGAATGTAAGAGTGACAAGGTAAACCATGAAAAAACACTATTGAAATATTCCAACTCGTATATTTCAAGGAATGAAATCCAAAATGAACTTTGAAACATCAAGAGAATGTAACAGTGACAAGGTAAACCACGACAAAACACTACTAAAATATTCCAACTCTTACATTTCAACGAAAAACAAAATTCAAAATGAGCTTTGAAATATCTTTAGAATGTAACCATGACTTGGTAAACCACGACAAAACACTACTGAAATATTCCAACTCTTACATTGCAACGAAAAAAAAATCCATAATGAACTTTGAAACATTAAGTGAATGTAAGAGTGTCAAGGTAAACCACGATAAAACACTACTGAAATATTCCAACTCTTACATTTCAAGGAATAAAATCCAAAATGAACTTTGAAACATCAAGAGTCTGTAACAGTGACATGGTAAACCACGACAAATCACTACTGAAATAATCCAACTCTTGCATTTCAACGAAAAGGATCCAAAATGAACTTTGAAAACATCAATAGAGTGTAACAGTGACATGGAAACCACAATAAAACACTACTGAAATAATCTAACTCTTGCATTTCAACGAAAATGATCCATAATGAACTTTGAAATATCTTTAGAATATAACAGTAACATGGTAAACCACGAGAAAACATTACTGAAATAATCCGACTCTTGCATTTCAACGAAAAAGATCCATAATGAACTTTAAAACATCAAGAGAATTTAACAGTGATATCGTATACCACGACGAAACACCACTGAAATATTCCAACTCTTGCATTTCAACAAAAAAAAAATCAAAATGAACTTTGAAATATCCTTGGAGTGTAACAGTGACTTGGTAAACCACGACAAAACACTACTGAAATATTCCAACTCTTGCATTTCAACGGAAAAAATCCAAAATGAACTTTGAAACATCTTCAGAATGTAACAATGACAAGGTAAACTACAACAAAACACTACTGAAATATTCCAACTCTTGCATTTCAACGAAAAAAATCCAAAATGAACTTTGAAATATCTTTAGAATGTAACAGTGACTTGGTAAACCACGACAAAACACTACTGAAATATTCCAACTCTTGCATTTCAATGAAAAAAAAAATCCAAAATGAACATTGAAATATCAAGAGAGTGTAACAGTGACAAGGTAAACCACGACAAAACACTACTGAAATATTCCAACTGTTGCATTTCAAAAAAAAAAAAAATATAAAATGAACTTTGAAACGTCAAGAGAATGTAACAGTGACATGGTAAACCATGAGAAAACACTACTGAAATAATCCAACTCTTGCATTTCAACGAAAAAGATCAAAAAGGAACTTTGAAACATCAAGAGAATGTAACAGTGACATGGTAAACCACGAGAAAACACTATTGAAATGATCCAACTCTTGCATTTCAACGAAAAAGATCCAAAATGAACTTTGAAACGTCAAGAAAATGTAACAGTGACATAGTAAACCCCGAGAAAACACTACTGAAATATGCCAACTCTTGCGTTTCAACGAAAAAGATCCAAAATGAACTTTGAAACGTCAAGAGAATTTAACAGTGTCAAGGTAAACCATGCGAAAACACTACTGAAATAATCCAACTCTTGCATTTCAACGAAAAAGATCTAAAATGAACTTTGAAACATCAAGAGAATGTAACAGTGACATGGTAAACCACGACAAAACACTTTTGAAATATTCCAACTCTTGTATTTCAACGAAAAGGATCCAAAATGAACTTTGAAACATCAAGAAAATGTAACAGTGACATGGTAAACCCCAACAAAACACTACTGAAATAATCCAACTCTTGCATTTCAACGAAAAAGATCCATAATGAACTTTGAAACATCAAGAGAATGTAACAGTGACATGGTAAACCACGACAAAACACTACTGAAATATTCCAACTCTTGCATTTCAATGAAAAAGATCCAAAATGAACATTGAAACATCAAGAGAATGTAACAGCGACATGGTAAACCATGAGAAAACACTACTGAAATATTCCAACTCTTGCGTTTCAAGGAAAAAGATCCAAAATGAACTTTAAAACATCAAGAGAATGTAACAGTGATATGGTAAACCACGAGAAAACGCTACTGAAATATTTCAACTCTTGCGTTTCAACGAAAAAGATACAAAATGAACTTTGAAACATCAAGAGAATGTAACAGTGACATTGTAAACCACGACAAATAACTACTGAAATAATCCAACTCTTGCATTTCAACGAAAAGGATCCAAAATAAACTTTGAAACATCAAGAGAATTTAACAGTGATATAGAAAACCGCAATAAAACACTACTGAAATAATCCAACTCTTGCATTTCATTTAAAAAGATCCATAATGAACTTTGAAACATCAAGAGAATGTAACAGTGACATGGTAAACCACGACAAAACACTACTGAAATAATCCAACTCTTGCATTACAACGATAAAGATCCGTAATAAACTTTGAAACATCAAGAGAATGTAACAGTGACATGGTAAACCACGAGAAAGCACTACTGAAGTAATCCAACTCATGCATTTCAACGAAAAAAAAATTCAAAATGAACTTTGAAACATCTTCAGAATGTAACAGTGGTATGGTAAACCACAACAAAACACTACTGAAATATTCCAAATCTTGCATTTCAACGAAAAAAATCCAAAATGAACTTTGAAACATCAAGAGAATGTAACAGTAACAAGGTAAATCATGAGAAAACACTACTGTAATATTCCAACTCTTGCATTTCAACGAAAAAAATCCAAAATGAACTTTATAACATCAAGAGAATGTAACAGTGATAAGGTAAACCACAACAAAACACAACTGAAATATTCCAACTCTTGCATTTCAACAAAAAAAAAAATCCAAAATGAACTTTGAAACATCAAGAGAATGTAACAGTGACATGGTAATCCACGACAAATCACTATTGAAGTATTTCAACTCTTGCATTTCAATGAAAAAGATTCAAAACGAACTTTGAAATATCAAGAGAATGTAACAGTGAGAAGGTATACCATGACAAAACACTATTGAAATATTCCATCTCTTAAGTTTCAACAAAAAAAAAATTCGAAAAAAAAATAATCCAAAATGAACTTTGAAACGTCAAGAGAATGTAACAGTGACATAGTAAACCACGAGAAAACACTACTCAAATATTCCAACTCTTGCATTTCAACGAGAAAAAAAATCCAAATGAACTTTGAAACATCAAGAGAATTTAACAGTGACATGGTAAACCACGAGAAAACACTACTGAAATATTCCAACTCTTACATATCAACAAAAAAAAAATATAAAATGAACTTTGAAACATCAAGAGAATGTAACAGTGACATGTTAAACCACGACAAAACACTACTGAAATAATCCAACTCTTACATTTCAACAAAAAAAAAATCTAAAATGAACTTTGAAACATCAAGAGAATGTAACAGTGACAAGGTAAACCACGAGAAAATACTACTAAAATATTGCAACTCTTGCATTTCAATGAAAAAGATTCAAAATGAACTTTGAAACATCAAGACAATTTAACAGTGAAATGGTAAACCAAGACAAAACACTACTGAAATAATCCAAGTCATGCATTGCAACGAAAAGGATCCAAAATGAACTTTGAATAATCAAAAGAATGTAACAGTGACAAGGTAAACCACGACAAAAGACTACTGAAATATTCCAACTCTTGCATTTCAACGAAAAGGATCCAAAATGAACTTTGAAACATCAAGAGAATGTAACAGTGACAAGGTAAACCACGACAAAACACTACTGAAATATTCCAACTCTTCCATTTCAACGAAAAAGATCCGAAATGAACTTTCAAACATCAAGAGAATGTAACAGTGACACTGTGAACCACGACAAAACACTACTGAAATAATCCAACTCTTGTATTTCAATTAAACAAAAAATCCATATGAACTTTGAAATATCCAGAGAATGTAATAGTAGGTTGGTAAACCACGACAAAACACTAATGAAATATTCCAACAATTGCATTTCAACAAAAAAAAATCCATATGAACTTTGAAACAACAAGAGAATGTAACAGTGACAAGGTAAACCACGACAAAACACTACTGAAATAATTCTTTGATCGTTAATATTGGCCAATGACGATAACTAGCTCCACTTTAATCCTGAGTTTTCTCGAAGAAGTGCAAAATGTTCAAGTCCTCTTCTGAATTTTCTTAAAGAAGAGAAAAAGTTAGCTCAATTTTGAAGTTTACCAAAGAAAATGAAAAAAAGCTTCCACTTCCGTTCTTAATTTCTTAAAGACATAAACAATTTAAAGTTCTGTTCTAAATTTTTCCGTAGAAGATAGGAAAAGTTATACTATGATTGTGAATATTTTCCATGAAGATAAAAATTTTCACTTTAATTCTAAATTTTCTCAATGAAGTGAAGAAAAGTTCAAGTTCTCTTCTGAATTTTCTCAATGAAAAAGAAATTAGCTACTGATCAATTCTAATTTTTTCCATGAAAATAAAAAGGTTCCACTTCAGTTCTGAATTTTCTCAGAGACGAAAAATTGAAAGATCTGTTCAAAATAATTACAGATCAATTCTAATTTTTTCAGTGAAATTAAATAGGTTCCATTTTAGTTCTGATTTTTCTCGAAGGGATGAAAAAACTGAAAGATCTGTTCTAAATTTTTGCGTAGAAGATAGAAAAAGTTATACCTTAGTTGTGAATATTTTCCATGAAGATAAAAATTTTCACTTTAATTTTAAATTTTCTCAATGAAGTGAAGAAAAGTTCAATTTCTCTTCTAATTTTTCCAAGAAAATAAAAAGGTTCCACTTCAGTTCTGATTTTTCTCAAAGAGATGAAAAAATTTAAAGTTCTGTTCTAAATTTTACCGTAGATACTTCGATTCTGAATTTTTCCTCCAAGAAGAGAAAAAATTCTGCTTTAAATCTATATTTTCTCAAAGAAGTGAAGAAAATTTCAAGTTCTCTTCTGAATTTTCTCGAAGAAAAGAAAAAAGATAGTCCAATTCTAATTTTTTCCAAAGAAAATAAAAAAATTCCGACTTTTTTAATAAACATTCTAAGCGTTTGACATGCTAACGTATCCGAAAATAATAAAAATATAACAAAGTAATGCATAAAATATTATTATTGAAAAAACAACATATAGAATATTAACATAAAAATATGTTATATACATTATTATACATTATTAATATTATTGAGCAACTTTGGACATTTTGAATCTGTTCCATATAATAAATCATCTTGTTCTCTCTTAATACTAGAGTTACTCGCTTCTCTTAGTTCATAACCACTAGAATAATCATTATTCCATTTTTAGTCATTTACAATTTTTACTGGGATGTCACATACAGGTTCAATACACGTTTCATCCTTGGTATTATTTGATTCATTGACCATATGATCATTGGTAGTAGTAATGTTCACTTGCGCTTTATTCTCCATCAATTTATCTTTATATTCATTAGTGATATTGTCTACCAATCCTCTTTTTATTTTGACAGCGATTTCATTGTCTATTATCACATTATTTTTACAGAGGTAAAAGTTCTGGCACGTTGACAAGATATGATTTATGATGTTGGTGCAGCAGTATGCATGTCTTCTATTTCCCTTTGCTTTCATTCGAATGCTAACACTGGAAAGATGACGATAAGATCTATCAACGGGTAACATGTTGCTGGTACCATTAGCTAGAAGTTGCCCCTCTTCATCAACTATTATTTTTATGTTGGCATTCTCTTTGAGTAATAACTTCTCTGGAAATGATATTTTCCAATATCCACCATTTGCATGATGGAAATTCTTGGGTAATCCAAAGGAATATAACTCCTCACTGTCATGACAATCTAGGCATACATTCCCAATAAGATCTCCACTACCAATTGTTTCATAGTTCAAATATATCCCTTTGTCAGCATTCAAGGCAACATTGACTTTATCATGTTTACACACTTTCATTGAATAATTCCTTTTCACTTTTTTTTAAATATGATGTCGGTGTCTATCCCTCAAATGGGTGAAAATTTCTGATTTAATGCATGCAATAAACTAGATAGTCACGATAACCTACCATGGAGTACCACTGGGAAAGCCACTTCCGATGTAAGAACAAGCATAGAGTACTTTTGCTACAGCTGAAAGCATAAATAGTGAGAGAGACATGCAAAGTCGACATAGCTTTATTTAATTTTTAAGGTAATTTAGACTAGGTTACGTGCGCCCACGTAACCTAGTCTAAATTAACCTTAAAAATGAAATAAAGCTATGTCGACTTTGCATGTCTCTCTTACTATGTATGCTTGCAGCTGTATCAAACGAACTCTAAGCTTGCTAGACAGCTGTTATTCAGCTGTTATCACTAAACTTCAATCAAATGAGCCCCATCTGAAGTTTATACGACTACCCATTCCATAAAACCTTATATGCCCCTGGGGCATAACTTACAACCCTTGTCCTAGGGCTTTTATGGGTTGTGAGTAGAAGAAGGAGTGCCAGTCCAGAAGGGAGTTCATATATGGGCATAGAACTAACGGTACGTACAAGATGACAGCCAATCAGAGGACTAAAATTCGTGTACGTACAAGATCATTGATCTACTAACGGTCTAAAAATAGTATGTGACGCTGAGTGAACATCAAAATGTTTCTTCTTGCAAGGAATTTGACATGAGATTCTTGCTTGCACATGGATAACTCAAAGAATATATCTATTCCGAATGTATTAAACGCGGGAATTTTAAATGTGTGAGTGCATGGTTGCCATTACACAAAGGATCCTTTAGAAATTACTTAGCATTTTAAGGGATTATTTGGACAGGTAAAAGTTGGAACTTAATATTGCTAAAATTGTAGTATTAGTATTCCGTAAATGTGTTGAGGTTTCTACAGCCCAGAAATATTAGCCGAATTGCGGTTGTTTTTTCTTCTTCTTTTTTCATAGTTCAATCTCATTCCCATTTTGCGTTCGTTTACTATGGATACCCATCACTCCAGACTATTTTTACTTAGCAATATTGACACGAGTAACAGTAAGATTGCATTCATTAACAGTAATCGTGTGTCAGCAATTAGAGTAATTAGTTATCTATTTTGCAATTCTATTCTGGTGAGTCTCTAGTCCCTCAAAAGAAATCAATTTTTCGGCAAAAAATCATGTTTTGCAATGTTTCAATTGAGTTTTAAAACGAAAGCAATTTTCAGCTTATAATTAATATTTTGGAACAATGGAGAAGTATTACAAGAATTTTTTTAACGTCGTATTGGTTATAGAATACCCACAGTATATTAATACAAGAGAAACAATCGTTTTTGGCAATTTTTATGTAAATTAAGACAAGAACCATATTAAATTTAGATCATACACGGTATCATTTCTGTAGTATCTTTGCCTAGGTTTCGCTGGGAAACTGACGCACCCACAATCCACGATGATGGGTAGTAACGTCTATCTATGGGTAGAAAGTTGGTCCTGGGAAATGTTGGAACTGTTCATCGAGTACCATTCCTAGCTGCAGCTATGGCTGCTGGGGTCAGGGTTACCACACTGACCTGGAAGAATTTACAAAATCGGAGAGGAAAAATTTACTAGATCACATCTGTTTTTACTAAATTCTCAAAAAAAAATTTTCACGTGAGGCGTAGCTGCACGCGCACCATCAAGCATCGATTTTTACTATAGGAGGATAATCAATACGATTTTCACAATCTTTTTTCCTTTTTCTTCTTTTTTTCTCTCGTTTTCATAGTATGATTGAAATTTCCGGAAGCCTACAAGTTCAAAAATCCTTTTTTTGGATATATAAATATATATATACATATATATATATATATATATATATATATATATATATATATATATATATATATATATATATATATATATATATATATATATATATATATATATATATATATATATATATAAATATATATATATATATATATATATATATATATATATATACGAGTATATATATATATATATATATATATATATAATATATATATATATATATATATATATATATATATATATATATATATATATATATATATATATATATATATATAATATATATATATATATATATATATATATATATATATATATATATATATATATATATATATATATATATATATATATATATATATATATATATATATATAATATATATATATATATATATATATATATATATATATATATATATATATATATTTCTACTTACATTTCTACTTACTGTAACATATAATGTTACATTTCTACTTACTTTTAATTTCTCTCACCAGGCTCCTTTTTCCTCAATAAAAATTTTCAAACTGAGGAGATTCACCTAATCACCTTGGGCGGTTGGCTTTTGTTTTGATTCCAATAGACTTCCAATCATCACAAATCCAAGTGTCATTATGGCTTCATTTTTAGTCGGTAAGATTTGATACACAGAAAGCTGATTTTGTCAACCTTTAGACGACGGAAGTGATGTGTCTGCTTATGAAAATAAGTGACTGCTTGTCCGTCTCTCAGACAGACAAGCAAAATTGTAAATTGTAAAACAGACAATCAAAATTGTAAATTGTCATATGTTTATGATAATTTTTACCCTGAACTCATGGGAAATATAAATCATGAATTTTTACTAGTTTTTACTAGATTTCGGGAAATTTACTAGATCCTCTAAATTTACTAGATTTTTTTTTACTAGATCTAGTAAAATCCTACTGACGGTGGCAACCCTGGCTGGGGTGAGATAGATGTAATCCAAGTACATGTGGAAATATAAAGTCCAATGATATTTTTGATTGCACTCAGTTTTTCTGTCTGTGGCAAAAACTCAAATACTATATCTGAGAAATTTTTTTTGAAGCACAAAGATTTTCTGGGCTTAAATTAAAAGTAGTTTAGGTGTACGTAGAACCAATCCATTTGAGATATCGCCCCCTTAAAATCCTGATTAATTGCATTTAAAACATGTAAATACCAATATTTAAGATATTGCAAAAATATGAGAATAGGGGGGAGGGGACATGGAAATGTCTAAAAAGACATATTTTTTGCCTCATGTAAATTTGGGGTAACGAGATGACTTCTTTATTTGAATATTCTCGTTTACATGAGTGATTTTGAGCCTATTTTTATCTTTCTTTCGACTCTGATTTTACTCAAATAGTAATTATAGCTAAGCACAGCTACAAACACGATTCATCTAAAAAGTTTGAATCATCAAGGACCGCAATCATCAATGACCCAAACCACCAAGGACCTCAACCTCCAAAGGTCTCCTACCACCAATCTCTATGGCCCCCCAACCCCAACTTTTTGGTCACCCCCCTCCAACTCTTTCTCAAAATGACATGAAATTTGCTTGCAACTGTACCAATAATACGCTGTGCTTCCTCATAGACTGCATACGGTTTTCCCTTTGGTACTCTATGGCCGATTATCGACACCGCAGGGATGTATCATTTGAGAAGCAAAGTTACATGAAACAACAATATAGCAGATTATAACATGGATGAAAGTGTAGAGTTAGAAAAATCATTTTATTGTGAGTGTGCTATTTGTAATGGCCACTATCATGACTTCAGTAATTCGTATGAGAGTAATGCAACAAATTTAGAAATCATGGGAAATGAAATAGAAGATGACAATCTATTTGAAATGAGAAGGAGAATCTTTGATGAAATGGTGAGAAAAAGGGTAGGCTCATCAGTTTCTGCAATGAAAGAGAGTGACAATTATCACAAGAAACAAAATAGACAATGGTCATCCTCTCCATTACAAGGAAGATCAGGAGCACTGGGAAGCTCTCGCAAAAGGAGGTATCATATAACAGAAAAGAAAGATATAAAGAAGAGACAAAGACAAGATGGAAATCTCTACAGATGGCCATATCATGAGAGAACACGCTGAATTATTTTATGATGCAGATTCAGAATGTCTAAAGTTCTTCAATAAAGTTAATAATGTATAATAATGTATGAAACATATTTTTATATTAATATTCTACATGTCATAATTTCATTAAAACTATACTATACATTACTTTGTTATATTACCATTATTTTAGAGTACGCTACCACCACAAACGCTTAGAATATCTATTAAAAAGTTGTAGATATATGATTTTAACAAACATGTAATATTTTACAAGCTAAGTCACGTAACAATTTTCATGTTTCATACATAGTTTTAAGTTCTGGAAATTAGGATTTACGTAACAATTTCCATGTTTCATTTGCATGCAATAGACACCGAAAGTTTTATGACTCCTCCCCACAATGAATTCAGATGGTTTTAGGACTCCACCCCCTAGTCTTAAGTCTTTCTAACCTTGAGCAAAGATATAAAAGTTTGATGAAGTACTTCTCTGCTCAAATATTACGTTAATAGCCTCCAGAATGATAGGACTATATGACACAGAATTTATTGGTTTGAAAAAATCATCCTTTGGTGTTATATTTGAATGTGCATTTTTATTATTGTCAATGGAACTTGCAGAAATTGACTGTTATCATTGGATGGTGAACTATAATTTGTTTGATTATGATAAGACCTTATGGAGTACTACATTACACCATGTAAACAGACTGGGATTCTACGATAGAGTGGTTACACTATATAATAAAAGTGGTCAAGAACTGAAAAATGCTCAGGAAGTAGTCAGTGAAATTTGCAGATTTTTCGGGGTTGAAGCACTTTATGTAAAGGGTAATGTACCTACAGATAAGGTTTTAATTCGAAACTGCGATCGTAGGATTCCACTTTTTAATTTAGAAGAATTTAAGTGTCCTAAATTTGAAGGGACTTATCACCATCCTGACGAGGAGGTTAGGCTCTTCACACAGTGGTTACCTAGGGACATACCTGATCGTGATAAGTGCATAAGACATGGTAAAAAGTATTCTATATCATGGGATCCTCGTCTGTGGATGTTTAACAGTGAACTTTCATTATTATTTTTATGTAAATATGTATTTTTACAAAATCTTTTTAATATGTTTAAGCAATAAACATCTTAAGCCTCAACCGTCTTTATTCTTTAGACTAGTTCATCGCCATGAAAATTATACTTTCAGATTCAGCATGTCAGGGAGCACACTTTCAGGTTCAGGATGTTGGAGAACCCTAAATGCTCATCCCTAAAAAGGGTAAGTTAACTCTAAAAGGTTAAAGAATTTCTCTGTAATTACACTTTCAGATTCAGCATGCCAGGGAACATACTTTCAGGTTCAGCATGCTGGAGAACCCTAAATGGTCATCCATAAAAAAGGTAAGTTAACCCTAAAAGGTTAAAGAATTTCTCTGAAATGACATTTTCAGATCCAACATGTTGGAGAAGTCATACATTACTTTTCAACTTCATGTATATCCCAACACCAAATTTTCGCAATGGAAAAGAAATATGTTACAGATCAACTCTTATTTTTTCCTGAGAAAATAAGAAGGTTCCACTTCAAGTCCGATTTTTCTTAAAGAGATGAAAAAATTTAAAGTTTTGTTCCAAATTTTTCGTAGAAGATAGAAAAAAGTTATACTTTGATTGTGAATATTCGCCATGAAGATAAGGGGCTCCACTTTAATTCTGAGTTTTGTTGAAGAAGTGCAAAAATGTTCAAGTTCTCTCCTGAATTTTCTTAAAGAAGAGAAATTAATGGCTCAATTCTGAATTTTACCAAAGAAAATGAAAAAAAGCTTTCACTTTAGTTCTTAATTTCTCAAAGACATAAAAAATTTAAAGTTCTGTTCTAAATTTTTCTGTAGAAGATAGGAAAAGTTATACTATGATTACGAATATTTTCCATGAAGAAAAAAAGTTTCACTTTAATTCCAAATTTTCTTAATTTCAGTTCCGATTTTTCTCAAAGAGATGAAAAAAATTAAAATTCTGTTCCAAATTTTTCATAGAAGATAGAAAAAAGTTATACTTTGATCGTGAATATTCGACATGACGATAAGGAGCTCCACTTTAATTCTGAGTTTTCTCGAAGAAGTGCAAAAATGTTTAAGTTCTTTTCAGAATTTTCTTAAAGAAGAGAAAAGTTAGCTCAATTCTGAATCTGACCAAAGAAAATGAAAAAAAGCTTCCACTTCAGTTCATAATTTCTCAAAAGACATAAAAAATTTAAAGTTCTGTTCTAAATTTTTCCGTAGAAGATAGGAAAAGTTATACTATAATTGTGAATATTTTCCATGAAGATAAAAAGTTTAACTTTAATTCTAACTTTTCTCAATGAAGTGAAGAAAAGTTCAATTTCTCTTTTGAATTTTCTCAATGAAAAAGAAATTAGTTACAGATCAATTCTAATTTTTTCCATGATAATAAAAAGGTTCCACTTCAGTTCCGATTTTTCTCAAAGAGATGAAAAAATTTAAAGTTCTGTTCAAAATTTTTCGTAGAAAATAGAAAAAAGTTATACTTTGATCGTGAATATTCACCACGAATATAAGGAGGTCCACTTTAATTCTGAGTTTTCTCGAAGAAGTGCAAAAATGTTCAAGTTCTCTTCTGAATTTTCTTAAAGAAGAGAAAAAGTTAGCTCAATTCTGAATTTTACCAAAGAAAATGAAAAAAAGCTTCCACTCCAGTTCTTAATTTCTCAAAAGACATAAATAATTTAAAGTTCTGTTCTAAATTTTTCCGTAGAAGATAGGAAAAGTAATACTATGATTGTGAATATTTTCCATGAAGATAAAAAGTTTCACTTTAATTCTAAATTTTCTTAATTTTAGTTCCGATTTTTCGTAGAAGATAGAAAAAGTTATACTTTGATCGTGAATATTCGCCAAGGAGTTGGCCACAAAGCGCAAAAATGTTCAAGTTCTCTTCTGAATTCTCTTAAAAAAGAGAAAAAGTTAGCTCAATTCTGAATTTTACCAAAGAAAATGAAAAAAAAGCTTCCACTTCAGTTCTTAATTTCTCAAAAGACATAAAAAATTTAAAGTTTCTGTTCTAAATTTTTCCGTAGAAGATAGGAAAAGTAATACTATGATTGTGAATATTTACCATGAAGATAAAAAGTTCCACTTTAATTTTAAATTTTCTCAATGAAGTGAAGAAAAGTTCAAGTTCTCTTCTGAATTTTCTCAATGAAAAAGAAATTAGTTACAGATCAATTCTATTTTTTCCATGAAAATAAAAAGGTTCCACTTCAGTTTTGAATTTTCTCAGGGATGAAAAAATTGAAAGATCTGTTCTAAATAGTTACAGATCAATTCTAATTTTTTCCATGAAAATAAATAGGTTCCACTTCAGTTCTGATTTTTCTCAAAGAGATGAAAAACTGAAAGATCTGTTCAAAATTTTTGCGTAGAAGATAGAAAAAGTTATAACTTAGTTGTGAATATTTACCATGAAGATAAAAAGTTCCACTTTAATTTTAAATTTTCTCAATGAAGTGAAGAAAAGTTCAAGTTCTCTTCTAATTTTTCCAAGAAAATAAAAAAGGTTCCACTTCAGTTCTGATTTCTCTCAAAGAGATGAAAAAATTTAAAGTTCTGTTCTAAATTTTACCATAGATACTTCGATTCTGAATTTTTCCTCATGGAAGAGAAAAAGTTCTAATTTAATTCTATATTTCCTCAAAGAAGTGAAGAAAAGTTCAAGATCTCTTCTGAATGTTTTCCCAGAGAAGAGAAAAGGTTCCACTTTAATTCTGAGTTTTCACAACGAAGTGAAGGAAAGTTCAAGTTCTCTTCTGAATTTTCTCAAAGAAAAGAAAAAAGTTAAAGTCAAGCTAATTTTTTGGTACATCTATTGATATCAAGATTGATTCCAGATCATCAAGAATCTAATTTCTTTTCTTTTGCTAACATTTCATTTTCAGCTTGTAATATTTGATAAATAGATAGATGTTTTTGCCTGACTATTGGAAGCCGGAAGCGATTATTAACTAAAAAGCTGCCTGCTTGCCTATTATCTTGACTGTAGCGTAAAAGCAAGGAGAAATAAAATCGTTTATAGATGAAAGAATACAAACTTGTAAAGAATTTCAAGAGTATTTGCAAATACTTGTCTGTGGGAAAGAGCAAGCAACTGTGAAAAAAAAATATTGTTTGTAAAAAATTAGTAGAAAACAAGTAGTTAACTATACTTAGTGCTAGACAAGTAGTTTTAATACTGAGTTGGCGAAAAATGACTTTTTTTTTACTAAAAATATGTATCCAGCGGGGAAATATTCTATTTTATGTCTTAAATTTGCAAAATATGTCTTTTTGTGTCCCAAATCATAGGCAGCGTGATAGCGCTGCCTAAGTAAAGAACGATGTGGGCACAATGTGTTGTTTTCTTTTCTTAATACCCGGCACTTTGTATCGAAGGAGTCGTCGTGGAAACTTCGAGAAGGGCTCATTCAATTGGAAATTGTAGTGGCTAGTGCCCTTTTTAATAGTCGAAAGTGATTGAAGTGCAACTATCCCCCCCCCAACACCCATCATTCCCCCAAATACGTCCAATCAAAATTTTGAGATAGTTATTTTGTTCAGCGTAGTTGATTTTCAGATAGAAAATATATTTTTGAGGAGGACACTCCCCCACAACCCACAGGGCAAGGGTTTTAAGTTATGCCATGAGGGCATATAAGGTTTTTATAGAAGGTGTTGTCGTAAAAACTTCAAAAGAGGCTCATTCGATTGGAAATTCAAAGGGCTAGTGCCCTTTTTAATAGTCAAAAGTAATTGGAGGGCAACTAGCCCCCCCCCCCCCCCACACCCATCAGTCCCCAAATACATGCAATAAAAATTTTGAGATAGCCATTTTGTTCAGCTTAGTTGATTACCAGACAGAAAATATCTTTTTGTGGAGGATAGTAAAGAGTAAAGCACGATTTGGGCACAATGTGTTGTTTTTTGGTTGTTTTTTTCTCCATACCCGGGCACTTCGTATCAAAGAAGTTGTCGTAGAAAGTTTGAAAAGGGCTCATTCGATTGCAAGTTGGAGTGGCTTGTAACCTTTTTAATAGTCAAAAGTGATTGGAGGGCAACTAGCCCCCCTCCACGCCCATCATACCCCCAAACACATCCAATCAAAATTTTGAGATAGCCATTTTGTTCAGCGTAGTTGATTTCCAGACAGAAAATATCTTTTTGAGGAGGACACTCCCCTAAAACCCTCGGGGCAAGGGTTTTAAGTTATGCCCTGGGGGCATATAAGGTTTTTATAGAAGACGTTGTCGTAGAAACTTCAAAGAAGACTCATTCGATTGGAAATTCAAACAGCTAGTGCCCGTTTTAATAGTCAAAAGTGATTGGAGGGCAACTAGACCCCCCCCCCGCACCCATCATTCCCCCAAACACATCCAATCAAAATTTTTAGATAGCCATTTTGTTCAGCGTAGTTCATTTCCAGATAGAAAATATGTTTTGAGGAGGACACTCCTCTAAAACACTCGGGGCAAGGGTTTTAAGTTATGCCCTGGGGGCATATAAGGTTTTTATAGAAGGCGTTGTCGTAAAAACTTCAAGAAAGGCTCATTTGATTGGAAATTCAAAGGGCTAGTGCACTTTTTAATAGTGGAAAGGGATTGGAGGGCAATTAGCCCCCCCCCCGCCCATCATTCCCCCAAACACATCCAATCAAAATTTTGAGATAGCCATTTTGTTTAGCGTAGTTGATTTCCACATAGAAAATATGTTTTTGAGGAGGACACTCCCCCACAACCCTCGGGGCAAGGGTTGTAAGCTATTCCCTGGGGGCATATAAGATTTTTATAGAAGGCGTTGTCATAGAAACTTCAAAAAGGGCTCATTCGATTGGAAATACAAAGGGCTAGTTCCCTTTTTAATAGTTGAAAGTGATTGGACGGTAACTAACCCCCCTCTCACGCCCACCTTTTCCCAAAACACATCCAATCAAAATTTTGAAATAGCCATTTTGTTCAACGTAGTTTAAAAATCTGGAAATTAGGCCTTTGACGATGACAACCCCCTCACAGCCCTCAGGACAAGGATTGTAAGTTATGCCCTGGGGGCATAAAGAGTTTTTATAGAAAGTGTGGTCGTAGAAACTTCAAAAAGGGCTCATTCGATTAGAAATTGAAAAGGCTTGTGCCCTTTTTATTAGTCGAAAGTAATTGGAAGGCAACTAACACCCCTTCCACGCCCACCATTTCCCCAAAAACATCCAATCAAAATTTTGAAATAGCCATTTTGTTTTATACCTTTATATTATACCTTTGAGCAGGACACTCCTCTCACAGTCTTCAGAGCAAGGGCTATAAGTTATGCCCTGGGTGCATTTAAGTTTTATTGAAATCTTTATCGTAGAAACTTAAAAAAGAGCTCATTCGATTGGAAATTCAAAGGTCTAGTGCCCTTTTTAATAGTCGAAAGTGATTTGAGGGCAACTAGCCCCCCTCTCTCACCTCTCGCCCCCTTTCTCCTCAAACACATCCAATCAAAATTTTTAGATAGACATTTTGTTCAGTGTTGTGGATTTTCAGATAGAAATTATGTTTTTGAGGAGGACACTCCCCCACAGCCCTCAGGGCAAGGCTTGTAAGTTATGCCCTGGGGGCATATAGGGTTTTTTCTGAACGCGTCGTCGTAGAAACTTCAAGAACGGCTAATTCGATTGGAAATTGAAATGGCTAGCACCCTTTTTAATGGTCGAAAGTGATGTAAAAGGGCTATTGCCCTTTTTAATAGTTAAAAGTGACTGCAGGGCAACTAACCCCCCTTTCATGCCCACCATTTCCCCAAACACATCCAATCAAAATTTTGATATATCCATTTTGTTCAACGTATTGGAAAGTTCTGGAAATTAGGTCTTTTAAGATGATAGCCCCATCAGAGCTTTCAGTGCAAGTTTTGTAAGTTCTGCCCTGGGGGCATATAAGGTTTATATAGAAAGTTGTTGTAAAAATTTCAAAAGGGGCTCATTTGATTGGAAATTGAAATTGCCCTTTTTAATAGTCGAAAGTGAGTGGAGTGATTAACCCCCCTCTTGCACCCTCTATTTCCCCAAACACATTCAATCAAAGTTTAGAGATAGCCATTTTGTTCAGCGTAGTTGAAAGTTCTGGAAATTATGTATTTAAGGATGACAAACCCCCCAGAGTCCCCAGGGCGAAGGTTGTAAGTTATGCCCTGGGGGTATATAAGGTTTTTAATGATAGAGTTGTCGTAAAAACTTCAAAAGGGGCACATTCAATTGGAAATTTAGAGGGCTAGTGCCCTTTTTAATAGTTGAAAGTGATTGGACGGTAACTAGCCCCTTTCTCATGCCCACCATTCCCCCAAACACATCCAATCAAAATTTTCAGATAGCCATTTTGTTCAACGTAGTAGAAAGTTCTCAAAATTAGGTCTGTGAGGATGACACCCCCCCCCCCCCTCAGCCCCCAGGGCGAGGGTCGTAAGTTATTCCCCTGGGGGCATATAAGGTTTTTATTGAAAGTGATGTCGTAGAAACTTCAAGAGGGCTCATTTGATTGGAAATTGAAAGGGCTAGTGCCTTTTTTAATAGTTGAAAGTGATTGAAGGAAGACTAACGCCCCTTTCACGCCAACCATTTTCCCAGACACATCCAGTCTAAATTTTGAGATAGCCATTTTGTTTAACGTAGTTCAAATTTCTGGAAATTAGGTCTTAAAGGACGACAACCACCCTCACAGCCCTTAGGTTAAAGGTTGTAATTTATGCCCTGGGGGCATATAAGGTGTTTATAGAAAGCGTTGTCGTAGAAACTCAAAACGGGCTCATTCGATTGGAAATCGAAAGGCTTAGTGCCCTTTTTAATAGTCGAAAGTGATTGGAAGACTTGACATTTTTATAGTAAAGATCGATGTGGGTATAATGTATTATTTTTGTTGCTGTTGTTTTTGTTGTTTAGACCAGGGCACTTCGTATCGAAGGAGTTGTCGTAGGAACTTCGAAAAGGGCTCATTCGATTGAAAATAGAAAGGGCTGATGCCTTTTTTAATGGTCGAAAGTGACTGGAGGAAAACTAATCCCCCTCCCACGCTCACCCTCCCTTTTGACTATATGTTTGAAAACTAAATGTTGCCATAAGATTAAATCAAAATGCACTGTGTTAATGCTAATTCCCAATAAGGCAACTTAGCAGTATCCCAAGAATGACTGAGGGTTTTATGTTCGAACTTTTGGGGCAGCTTCTGCTCTTAAGATTCAACCAAATTAAAATAGCGTGTGTATCCAAGCTATCAAAGAAAGTAAACAGATTTTTTTTGCGAATGGTATCAAGTTTTCCATTTCAGGTCAACTAGACGAGGTACGAAACTAAATTAAACACTTCTATTTGTGTCCAGATTTTTAAGAGGGTGTATGTTGTTAAAATTTGCTGAAAATTTTTCTCCAGCATACAAATAGCAGGCCAAACTATAAATCTTTAAAAAAAAACGAAAAGATTTAAAGTATTATTTTCTTTTTCTCTGAAAAGACTATGTCAATATAAAACGAACAGAAATTAATTAATAAAAACTTTTTCCACAAAATAAGTTTTTCAAAGAAAAGTAAAGAACTCCATTAAACAAAAATGAGCAACAATAAAATCAAATAATCTACGAAGCGTGAAACTACCACAAATCAGCATCGATAAATAAATGAAACCCAAAACGAACAGAAATTACAATAAATAACCGAGTCAAACTCAAAACGAGCAGAAATTAACATAAGTTGGGCTCAAAACCCCTATGCCTTCCCAAGGCCAGATCATAATTTGCACTTTACTGAAAAAAATACAATTGAATGTGCATTGTCAGTTTAATATACATATACTGATATTTAGTAATCAAAATCTTAATATTATTTGATTTATTAAAGTTATAAAAGTAAAAGCATATATATTTTTTTCAGTAAAGTGCAAATTATGATCTGGCCTTTGTAGAGAACGATTCGATTGAAAACAGAAAGGGCTGATGCCCGTTTTATTAGTCGAAAGTGATTGGAGGGCAACTAATCCCCCTTCCACTTCCACCCTCCCATTTGACCATTGTGTTTAAAAACTAAATGTTGCCTCAAGATTAATTCAAAATTCACTGTGATGATGCTAATTCCTAATAAGGCATTTCAGCAGTATCCCAAGAACGACTGAGGGTATTACGTTCAAACTTTCGAGGCTACTTCTGCTCTTAAAATTTAACCAAATCAAAATAGTGTAAGTGTATCAAAGCTATCAAAGAAAGTAAACAGATTTTTTTTGCGAATGGCATCAATTTTTCCATTTCAGGTCAACTAGAGGAAGTATGAAACTAAGTTAAACAGTATTATTTGTGTCCAGATTTTTAAAATGGTGTATGTTGTTAAAAATTGCTGAAATTTTTTTCCAGCATATAAATAGCAGGCCAAACTATAAAGTCTTAAAAAATGAAAAGATTTAAAGTATTATTTTTTTTTCCCTGAAAAGACTATGTCAATATAAAACGAACAGAAATTAATAAAAAAAAATCTTCCACAAAATAAGTTTTTCAAAGAAAAGTAAAGAACAGTAGATACCTATCATGAGCTCCGACGCGAACCACGTGGTTTATGGTTTTTGTCAGTGAGAATGAAAAAACAGAATTTTTCTCACTTGAAAAAACAGAAATTTTCTCACATTTATGGTTGTTCGTTGGACGGTTAAGAGTGTTGGTCAATTTGTTTGATGTTTTTCTCGGATATCAACAGTAATTTATGTCTGTTTTATGGTTTTTGTCAGTGAGAATGGAAAAACAGGATTTTTCTCACTTTGATGGATGTTTTCTGGATTATTGAGTCTAACGGGGACAGAGTCAATGACCTCTTCTTTCAAGATCTTGTTTTGTCGTTGTTGTTGTCTTGGCCAAGTGCACGCTAGGGGCGAATGTTATGCCGTCCAGGAATTAGGAAACAGTTAGATCACGTGTTTCCTTCTCAGCCAATCAGCGAGTCGGTTACATCTCCTTTCTCAGCCAATCAGATACTCGTTTGCAATGTACATCACCATCAACCTTCTTCTTAACTGGACGTATCCTGGACAAAATAGACTTCATCTCTTTGCATGGGTTAACTCATTTCACTGTTTTTTTGTGTGTTTTTGCTTTATAGCAACAGTTCTAGAATCAAGTCTACTATTTAGCCTATGGGTACCAATCGAAATCTGAAGATAGGGTCTGGGTACATTTAGAATGGTGGCAATTAGACTAACATTTTTGGAAATAAAACATTGAAAGGAACATCAAATTATATTCTTTTAGCCAACAAGTTAATGTAAACAGCCTAAGTTTTCCAGATATACTTTGCAATGTACATCACCATCAACCTTCTTCTTAACTGGACATATCCTGGACAAAATAGACCTCATCTCTTTGCATGGGTTAACTCATTTTACTGGTTTTTTTTTGTGTTTTTGCTTTATAGCAACAGTTCTAGAATCAAGTCTACTATTTAGCCTATGGGTACCAATCGAAATCTGAAGGTAGGGTCTGGGTACATTTAGAATGGTAGCAATTAGACTAACATTTTTGGAAATAAAACATTGAAAGGAACATCAAATTATATTCTTTTAGCCAACAAGTTAATGTAAACAGCCTAAGTTTTCCAGATATACTTTGCAATGTACATCACCATCAACCTTCTTCTTAACTGGACATACCCTGGACAAAATAGACCTCATCTCTTTGCATGGGTTAACTCATTTTACTGGTTTTTTTGTGTTTCTGCTTTATAGCAACAGTTCTAGAATCAAGTCTACTATTTAGCCTAGGGATACCAATCGAAATCTGAATGTAGGGTCTAGGTACATTTAGAATGGTGGCAATTCGACTAACATTTTTGGAAATAAAACATTGAAAGGAACATCAAATTATATTCTTTTAGCCAACAAGTTAATGTAAACAGCCTAAGTTTTCCAGATATACTTTGCAATGTACATCACCATCAACCTTCTTCTTAACTGGACATATCCTGGACAAAATAGACCTCATCTCTTTGCATGGGTTAACTCATTTTACTGTTTTTTTTTGTGTTTTTGCTTTATAGCAACAGTTCTAGAATCAAGTCTACTATTTAGCCTAGGGGTACCAATCGAAATCTGAAGGTAGGGTCTAGGTACATTTAGAATGGTGGCAATTAGACTAACATTTTTTGGAAATAAAACATGAAAGGAACATCAAATTATATTCTTTTAGCCAATAAGTTAATGTAAACAGCCTAAGTTTTCCAGATATACTTTGCAATGTACATCACCATCACCCTTCTTCTTAACTGGACATATCCTGGACAAAATAAAAAAAAAATCACTGACTCTATGGGTTTTTCCCATGCAAGTCTATATATTTAGCTGTTATGTCCAATAAAGGCCTTATTGTGCAGAGCCTAGGCTATACTGTACAAAACTAATAAACTAGTCAATATTCTTTTTTTAATTAGGTCAAACCATCTAAATTAGCCTATTAATCTTACCTTCAACTCCAACTTCTTCTGAGACTTTATCCCATGCTTTCATTACAAGCAACCTGTTTTTATGGTTTTTATCAGCTTTAGAGTAGAGAACATTGTTTATTTTACAGCTTTTTGGATACCTCAACACCAATCAATACCTTTCAAAAGGCTTTTCAGAGCAAGTTCCTTTCTTAATGTCACTCCTAAACCAATTTTACAAGTTGAATCATCCATTCTTTTCATTCACAACTTTGCTTTACAGCTTTTTGGATACCTCAACACCAAGAAATACCTTTCAAAAGGTATTTCAGAGCAACTTCTTTTCTTAATGTCCCTTCTAAACCCATTTTCCAACTTGAAGTACCCATCCTTTTCACCCACAACTTTACTTTACAGCCTTTTGAATGCTCCAACGCCAAGTAATACTTTTCAAAGGCATTTCAGAACAAGTTCCTTTCTTAATGTCCCTCCTAAACCAATTTTACAAGTTGAATCATCCATTCTTTTCATTCACAACTTTACTTTACAGCTTTTTGGATACCCCAACCCCAAGAAATACCTTTCAAAAGGTATTTCAGAGCAACTTCTTTTCTTAATGTCCCTTCTAAACCCATTTTCCAACTTGAAGTACCCATCCTTTTCACCCACAACTTTACTTTACAACTTTTTGGATATCTCAACACCTAGAAATACTTTTCAAAAGGAATTCCAGAACAAGTTCTTTTCATAATATCCCTCCTAAACCCATTTTACAAATTGAAGTACCAATCCTTTTCACACACAACTTTACTTCACAGCCTTTTGAATGTGCCAACACCAAGCAATACTTTTCAAAGGCATTTCAGAACAAGTTCTTTTCTTAGTGTCCATCCTAAACTCATTTTACAAGTTGAAGTACCCATCCTTTTCACCCACAACTTTACTTTACAGCTTTTTGAATGCTCCAACACCAAGCAATACTTTTCAAAGGCATTTCAGAACAAGTTATTTTCTTAATGTCCTTCCTAAACCCATTTTACAAGTTGAAGTTCCCAGCCTTTTCACCCCAAACTATACTTTACAGCTCTTGAATGCCACAACACCAAGCAAAGCTTCTCAAAAGACATTTCAGAACAAGGTCTTTTCTTAATGTCCCTCCAAAACCCATTTTACAAGTTGAAGTACCCATCCTTTTCACCCACAACTTTACTTTACAGCTTTTGAATGCCCTAACACCTAGCAATACTTTTCCAAAGGCATTTCAGAACCACTTCCTTTCTTAATGTCCCTCATAAAACCATTTTACAAGTTGAAGTACCCACCATTTTCACCACAACTTTACTTTACAACTTTTTTTCTTAATGTCCCTCCTAAACACATTTTACAAGTTGAAGTACCCAACTTTTTCACCCAAAACTATACTTCACAGCTTTTTGAATGCCCCAACACCAAGCAATACTTTTAAAAGTATCCTAACACCTAGCAATACTTTTCCAAAGGCATTTCAGAACCACTTCCTTTCTTAATGTCCCTCATAAAACCATTTTACAAGTTGAAATACCCACCATTTTCACCACAACTTTACTTTACAACTTTTTTTCTTAATGTCCCTCCTAAACACATTTTACAAGTTGAAGTACCCAACTTTTTCACCCAGAACTATACTTCACAGCTTTTTGAATGCCCCAACACCAAGCAATACTTTTTAAAAGGCATTTCAGAACAAGTTCTTTTCTTAATGTCCCTCCTAAACCCATTTTACAAGTTGAGCTACCCATCCTTTTCACCACAACTTTACTTTACAACTTTTGTGCACGCCAGAATATCATGCAAGTTTCCACTTCAGTTCAGATTTTTCTCAAAGAGATGAAAAAATTTAAAATACTGTTCCAAATTTTTCATAGAAGATAGAAAGTTCAAGTTATCTTCTGAATTTTATTAAAGAACTTACGGTTCAATTCTAATTTCTCCAAAGAAAATAAAAATCTTCCACTTCAGTTCTTAATTTCACGAAGACACAAGGAAATTTAAAGTTCTATTTGAAATTTTTCCGTAGAAGATAGAAAAAGCTATACCATAGTTGTGAATATTTTCCCGGAAGATAAAAATTTCTACTTCAATTTTAAATTTTCTCAACGAAGTGAAGAAAAGTTCAAGTTCTAGTCATCATGCAAGATTCCACTTCAGTTCAGATTTTTCTCAAAAGATGAAAAAATTTAAAATACTGTTCCAAATTTTTCATAGAAGATAGAAAGTTCAAGTTATCTTCTGAATTTATTAAAGAACTTACAGTTCAATTCTAATTTCTCCAAAGAAAATAAAAATCTTCCACTTCAGTTCTTAATTTCACAAAGACACAAGGAAATTTAAAGTTCTATTTGAAATTTCTCAATGAAGTAAAGAAAAGTTCAAGCTCTCTACTGAATTTTCTCAATGAAAAAGAAATTAGTTTTTGATCAATTCTATTTTTCCTAATAATATAAAAAGGTTCCATTTCAGTTCAGATGTTTCCCCAAAGACATAAATTTTAAATTCTCCTTCAAATTTTTTGTAGAAGATAGAAAAAGTTACACATTGATCGTGAATATTTCACAATGAAGATAAGGAGCTAATTTTCTCATTGATGTGAAGAAAAGTTCAAGTTCTTTTCCTAACTAGCCATATGAAAAGAAATAAGTTACAGATTAATTCTATTTTTCAAGAAAAAATAAATATTTTCCACTTCAGTTCAGATTTTTCTCAAAGAGATGAAAAAATTTAAAATTACTCTTCTAAATTTTTCATAGAAGATAGAAAAAGTTATACATTGATCATGAATAGTTAACTCAAGTCTGAATTTTATTAAAGAACTTACAGTTCAATTCTAATTTCTCCAGAGAAAAATAAAAATTTTCCACTTCAGTTCTTAATTTCACAAAGACACAAAGAAATTTAAAGTTCTCTTCTGAATTTTCTTAGAGAAAAGAAAAAAGTTATAGTTCAATTCTAATTTTTTTTCAAAGAAAATAAAAAATCTCCAACTTTTTAATAAACATTCTAAGCGCTTAACATGCTAAAGATAATAGAAATATAACAAAGTAATGCATAAAATATTTTTATTGAAGTAACAACATGTAGTAACAACATAAAAATATGTTATAGACATTATTTTACATTATTAACATCATTGAACAACATTGAACATTCTGAATCTGTTCCATAAAATAATTTATCGAGTTTTCTCTCTCTTGATACTAGAGTTACTCGCTTCTCTTAGTTCATAACCACTAGAATAATCATTCATCCATTTTGAATCATATACAATTTCCACTGGGAATGTCACCTACTGATTCAATACACGTTTCATCCTAGGTATTATTGGATTCATTTACTATATGATCAATACTAGTAATAATGCTCACTTGTGCTTCATTTTCCAATCAATTTGTCATTATATTCATTAGTAATATTGTCTGCCAATGCTCTTTTTATTTTACCAGCAATTTCACTGTCTATTATCACATTATTTTTACAGAGGCAACAGTTTTTGCACGTTGACAAGATATGATTTATAATGTTGGTGCAGCAGTAGGCCCTTCTTTTCCTTACTGATTTCATTCGAATGCTAACACCGGAAAGATGACAATAAGATCTATCAACGGCTAACGTGTTACCAGAACCATTAGCTAAAAGTTGCCCATCTTCATCAACTATTATTTTTAAGTTGGTATTCTCTTTGAGCACTAACTTCTCTGGAAATGATTCTTTCACACATCCACCTTTTGAATGATGAAAATTCTTGACTACTCCAAAGGAATTTAGCTCCTCCCTGTCATGACAACGTAGGCACACATTCCCAATAAGATCTCCACTACTACTTGTCCCATAGTTCAAATATATCTCTTTGTCAGCATTCAAGGCAACAATGACTTTATCATGTGCACACACTTTCTTCGAATAATTCATTTTCACGTCTTTCTTTTTTTTAAATATGGTGTAGGTGTTTATCCCTCCAATGCTATTTTCACGTCTGTTTTTTTAAATATGGTGTAGGTGTTTATTCCTCCAATGCTAAAAAATTACTGATTTAACGCACGCAATAAACTAGATAGTCTCGATAACATAACATGGAGTACCACTGGGAAAGCCGCTTCCAATGTAAGAGCAACCAGAGACTACGTTTGCTACACCCGCAAGCATGCATAGTGAGAGAGAAATACAAAGTCGACCTGGGGGGATTTTCCAGCGAGCATGGTTAGGTTAAGTTAGATTAAGTTAGACTAGATTAAGTTAGGTTAGATTAGGTTAGGTTAAGTCAGGTTAGGTAAGTTAGGTTAGCTAAGTTAGATTAGGTTAGCTAGTAAACATCTCTCCATGTTTAAGTTAGGTTAGGTTAGGTTAAGGCTAGATTAAGTTATGCTAGGTTAGGTTAAGTTAGGTTAGGTTATCCTACGTACGCGCGCGTACTTAGGCTAACCTAACCTAACTTAACCTAACATAACTTAATCTAGCCTTAACCTAACCTAACCTAACTTAAACATGGAGAGATGTTTACTAGCTAACCTAATCTAATTTAGCTAACCTAACCTAACTTACCTAACCTGACTTAACCTAACCTAATCTAACCTAACTTAATCTAGTCTAACCTAATCTAACTTAACCTAACCATACTCGCCGGAAAATCCCCCCAGGTCGACTTTGTATTTCTCTCTCACTATGCATGCTTGCGGGTGTAGCAAACGTAGTCTATGGTTGCTCTTACATTGGAAGCGGCTTTCCCAGTGGTACTCCATTGTAGGTTATCGAGACTATCTAGTTTATTGCGTGCGTTAAATCAGTAATTTTTTAGCATTGGAGGGATAAACACCTACACCATATTTAAAAAAAAGACGTGAAAATAGCATTGGAGGGATAAACACCTACACCATATTTAAAAAAAAAAGACGTGAAAATGAATTATTCGAAGAAAGTTTGTGCACATGATAAAGTCATTGTTGCCTTGAATGCTGACAAAGAGATATATTTGAACTATGGGACAAGTAGTAGTGGAGATCTTATTGGGAATGTGTGCCTACGTTGTCATGACAGTGAGGAGTTAAATTCCTTTGGAGTAGTCAAGAATTTTCATCATTCAAAAGGTGGATATGTGAAAGTATCATTTCCAGAGAAGTTAGTGCTCAAAGAGAATACCAACTTAAAAATAATAGTTGATGAAGATGGGCAAATTCTAGCTAATGGTTCTGGTAACACGTTAGCCGTTGATAGATCTTATTGTCATCTTTCCGGTGTTAGCATTCGAATGAAATCAGTAAGGAAAAGAAGGGCCTACTGCTGCACCAACATTATAAATCATATCTTGTCAACGTGCAAAAACTGTTGCCTCTGTAAAAATAATGTGATAATAGGCAGTGAAATTGCTGGTAAAATAAAAAGAGCATTGGCAGACAATATTACTAATGAATATAATGACAAAATGATTGGAAAATGAAGCACAAGTGAGCATTATTACTAGTATTGATCATATAGTCAATGAATCAAATAATACCTAGGATGAAACGTGTATTGAATCAGTAGGTGACATTCCCATTGGAAATTGTATATGATTCAAAATAGATGAATGATTATTCTAGTGGTTATGAACTAAGAGAAGCGAGTAACTCTAGTATCAAGAGAGAGAGAACTCGATAAATTATTTTATGGAACAGATTCAGAATGTTCAATGTTGTTCAATGATGTTAATAATGTAAAATAATATCTATAACATATTTTTATGTTGTTACTACATGTTGTTACTTCAATAAAAATATTTTATGCATTACTTTGTTATATTTCTATTATCTTAGGAAACGTTAGCATGTTAAGCGCTTAGAATTTTTATTAAAAAGTTGGAGATTTTTTATTTTCTTTGAAAAAAAATTAGAATTGAACTATAACTTTTTTCTTTTCTCTAAGAAAATTCAGAAGAGAACTTTAAATTTCTTTGTGTCTTTGTGAAATTAAGAACTGAAGTGGAAGATTTTTATTTTTCTCTGGAGAAATTAGAATTGAACTGTAAGTTCTTTAATAAAATTCAGACTTGAGTTAACTTCTCGTGATCAATGTATAACTTTTTCTATCTTCTATGAAAAATTTAGAACAGTAATTTTAAATTTTTCCATCTCTTTGAGAAAAATCTGAACTGAAGTGGAAAATTTTTATTTTTTCTTGAAAAATAGAATTGATCTGTAACTTATTTCTTTTCATGTGGTTAGTTAGGAAAAGAACTTGAAGTTTTCTTCACATCAATGAGAAAATTAGCTCCTTATCTTCATAGTGAAATATTCACGATCAATGTGTAACTTTTTCTATCTTCTACAAAAATTTGGAGGAGAATTTAAAATTTATGTCTTTGGGGTAACATCTGAACTGAAGTGGAACCTTTTTATATTATTAGGAAAAATAGTATTAATCAAAAACTAATTTCTTTTTCATTGAGAAAATTCAGAAGAGAGCTTGAACTTTTCTTCACTTCAGTGAGAAATTTCAATTAGAACTTTAAATTTCCTTGTGTCTTTGTGAAATTAAGAACTGAAGTGGAAGATTTTTATTTTCTTTGGAGAAATTAGAATTGAACTGTAAGTTCTTTAATAAAATTCAGAAGATAACTTGAACTTTCTATCTTCTATGAAAAATTTGGAACAGTATTTTAAATTTTTTCATCTCTTTGAGAAAAATCTGAACTGAAGTGGAATCTTGCATGATGACTAGAACTTGAACTTTTCTTCACTTCGTTGAGAAAATTTAAAATTGAAGTAGAAATTTTTATCTTCCGGGAGAATATTCACAACTATGGTATAGCTTTTTCTATCTTCTACGGAAAAATTTCAAATAGAACTTTAAATTTCCTTGTGCCTTCGTGAAATTAAGAACTGAAGTGGAAGATTTTTTATTTTCTTTGGAGAAATTAGAATTGAACTGTAAGTTCTTTAATAAATTCAGAAGATAACTTGAGCTTTCTATCTTCTATGAAAAATTTGGAACAGTATTTAAAATTTTTTCATCTCTTTGAGAAAAATCTGAACTGAAGTGGAAACTTGCATGATATTGTGGCGTGCACAAAAGTTGTAAAGTAAAGTTGCGGTCAAAAGGATGGGTACCTCAACTTGTAAAATGGGTTTAGGAGGGACATTAAGAAAAGAACTTGTTCTTAAATGCCTTTTGAAAAGTATTGCTTGGTGTTGGGGCATTCAAAAAGTTGTGAAGTATAGTTCTGGGTGAAAAAGTTGGGTACTTCAACTTTGAAAATGGGTTTAGGAGGGACATTAAGAAAAAAAGTTGTAAAGTAAAGTTGTGGTGAAAATGATGGGTACTTCAACTTGTAAAATGGATATATGAGGGACATTAAGAAAGGAAATGGTTCTGAAATGCCTTTGGAAAAGTATTGCTAGGTGTTGGGGCATTCAAAAGCTGTAAAGTAAAGTTGTGGGTGAAAAGGATGGGTACTTCAACTTGTAAAATGGGTTTAGGATGGACACTAAGAAAAGAACTTGTTCTGAAATGTCTTTTGAAAAGTTTTGCTTGGTATTGTGGCATTCAAGAGCTGTAAAGTATAGTTTGGGGTGAAAAGGCTGGGAACTTCAACTTGTAAAATGGGTTTAGGAAGGACATTAAGAAAATAACTTGTTCTGAAATGCCTTTGAAAAGTACTGCTTGGTGTTGGAGCATTCAAAAAGCTGTAAAGTAAAGTTTTGGGTGAAAAGGATGGGTACTTCAACTTGTAAAATGAGTTTAGGATGGACACTAAGAAAAGAACTTGTTCTGAAATGCCTTTGAAAAGTATTGCTTGGTGTTGGCGCATTCAAAAGGCTATAAAATAAAGTTGTGTGTGAAAAGGATTGGTACTTCAATTTGTAAAATGGGTTTAGGAGGGATACTATGAAAAGAAATTGTTCTGAAATGCCTTTGAAAAGTATTGCCTGGTGTTGGCACATTCAAAAGGCTGTAAAGTAAAGTTAGGGGTGAAAAGGATTGGTACTTCAATTTGTAAAATGGGTTTAGAAGGGACATTAAGAAAAGAAGTTGCTCGGAAATGCCTTTTGAAAGGTATTTCTTGGTGTTGAGGTATCCAAAATGTTGTAAAGTAAAGTTGTGGGTGAAAAGGATGGATGCTTCAACTTGTAAAATGGGTTTAGGAGGGACATTAAGAAAGGAACTTGCTCTGAAATGCCTTTTGAAAAGTATTTCTTGGTGTTGAGATATCCAAAAAGCTGTAAAGTAAAGTTGTGGGTGAAAAGGATGGGTACTTCAAGTTGGAAAATGGGTTTAGAAGGGACATTAAGAAAAGAAGTTGGTCTGAAATACCTTTTGAAAGGTATTTCTTGGTGTTGAGGTATCCAAAAAGCTGTAAAGTAAAGTTGCGGTTGAAAAGGATGGATGCTTCAACTTGTAAAATGGGTTTAGGAGGGACATTAAGAAAGGAACTTGTTCTGAAATGCCTTTGAAAAGTATTGCTTGGTGTTGGACCATTCAAAAAGCTGTAAAGTAAAGTTGTGGGTGAAAAGGATGGGTACTTCAATTTGTAAAATGGGTTTAGAAGGGACATTAAGAAAAGAAGTTGCTCGGAAATGCCTTTTGAAAGGTATTTCTTGGTGTTGAGGTATCCAAAAAGCTGTAAAGTAAAGTTGTGAGTGAAAAGGATGGATGCTTCAACTTGTAAAATTGGTTTAGGACGGACATTAAGAAAGGAACTTGCTCTGAAATGCCTTTTGAAAGGTATTGCTTGGTGTTGAGGTATCCAAAAAGCTGTAAAGTAAACAAAGTTCTCTACTCTAAAGCTGATAAAAACCATAAAAACAGGTTGCTTGTAATGAAAGCATGGGATAAAGTCTCAGAAGAAATTGGAGTTGAAGGTAAGATTAATAGGCTAATTTAGATGGTTTGACCTAATTAAAAAAAAATATTGACTAGTTTATTAGTTTTGTACAGTATAGCCTAGGTTCTGCACAATAAGGCCTTTATTGGACATAACAGCTAAATATATAGACTTGCATGGGAAAAACCCATAGAGTCAGTGATTTTTTTTTTATTTTGTCCAGGATATGTCCAGTTAAGAAGAAGGTTGATGGTGATGTACATTGCAAAGTATATCTGGAAAACTTAGGCTGTTTACATTAACTTGTTGGCTAAAATAATATAATTTGATGTTCCTTTCAATGTTTTATTTTCAAAAATGTTAGTTTAATTGCCACCATTCTAAATGTACCCAGACCCTACCTTCAGATTTCGATTGGTACCCCTAGGCTAAATAGTAGACTTGATTCTAGAACTGTTGCTATAAAGCAAAAACACAAAAAAAAACAGTAAAATGAGATAACCCATGCAAAGAGATGAGGTCTATTTTGTCCAGGATATGTCCAGTTAAGAAGAAGGTTGATGGTGATGTACATTGCAAAGTATATCTGTAAAACTTAGGCTGTTTACATTAACTTGTTGGCTAAAAGAATATAATTTGATGTTCCTTTCAATGTTTTATTTTCAAAAATGTTAGTTTAATTGCCACCATTCTAAATGTACCCAGACCCTACCTTCAGATTTCGATTGGTACCCCTAGGCTAAATAGTAGACTTGATTCTAGAACTGTTGCTATAAAGCAAAAACACAAAAAAAAACCAGTAAAATGAGTTAACCCATGCATAGAGATGAGGTCTATTTTGTCCAGGATATGTCTAGTTAAGAAGAAGGTTGATGGTGATGTACATTGCAAAGTATATCTGGTAAACTTAGGCTGTTTACATTAACTTGTTGGCTAAAAGAATATAATTTGATGTTCCTTTCAATGTTTTATTTCCAAAAATGTTAGTCTAATTGCCACCATTCTAAATGTACCCAGACCCTACCTTCAGATTTCGATTGGTACCCCTAGGCTAAATAGTAGACTTGATTCTAGAACTGTTGCTATAAAGCAAAAACACAAAAAAAACAGTAAAATGAGTTAACCCATGCAAAGAGACGAGGTCTATTTTGTCCAGGATATGTCCAGTTAAGAAGAAGGTTGATGGTGATGTACATTGCAAAGTATATCTGGAAAACTTAGGCTGTTTACATTAACTTGTTGGCTAAAAGAATATAATTTGATGTTCCTTTTAATGTTTTATTTCCAAAAATGTTAGTCTAATTGCCACCATTCTAAATGTACCCAGACCCTACCTTCAGATTTCGATTGGTACCCCTAGGCTAAATAGTAGACTTGATTCTAGAACTGTTGCTATAAAGCAAAAACACAAAAAAAACAGTAAAATGAGTTAACCCATGCATAGAGATGAGGTCTATTTTGTCCAGGATATGTCTAGTTAAGAAGAAGGTTGATGGTGATGTACATTGCAAAGTATATCTGGTAAACTTAGGCTGTTTACATTAACTTGTTGGCTAAAAGAATATAATTTGATGTTCCTTTCAATGTTTTATTTCCAAAAATGTTAGTCTAATTGCCACCATTCTAAATGTACCCAGACCCTACCTTCAGATTTCGATTGGTACCCCTAGGCTAAATAGTAGACTTGATTCTAGAACTGTTGCTATAAAGCAAAAACACAAAAAAAAACAACAGTAAAATTAGTTAACCCATGCAAAGAGATGAGGTCTATTTTGTCCAGGATATGTCCAGTTAAGAAGAAGGTTGATGGTGATGTACATTGCAAAGTATATCTGGAAAACTTAGGCTGTTTACATTAACTTGTTGGATAAAAGAATATAACTTGATGTTCCTTTCAATGTTTTATTTACAAAAATGTTAGTCTAATTGCCACCATTCTAAATGTAGCCAGACCCTACCTTCAGATTTCGATTGGTACCCCTAGGCTAAATAGTAGACTTGATTCTAGAACTGTTGCTATAAAGCAAAAACACAAAAAAAAACAGTAAAATGAGTTAACCCATGCAAAGAGACGAGGTCTATTTTGTCCAGGATATGTCCAGTTAAGAAGAAGGTTGATGGTGATGTACATTGCAAAGTATATCTGGAAAACTTAGGCTGTTTACATTAACTTGTTGGCTAAAAGAATATAATTTGATGTTCCTTTCAATGTTTTATTTCCAAAAATGTTAGTCTAATTGCCACCATTCTAAATGTATCCCAGACCCTACCTTCAGATTTTGACTGGTACCCCTAGGCTAAATAGTAGACTTGATTCTAGAACTGTTGCTATAAAGCCAAAACACAAAAAAAAACAGTAAAATGAGTTAACCCATGCAAAGAGATGAGGTCTATTTTGTCCAGGATATGTCCAGTTAAGAAGAAGGTTGATGGTGATGTACATTACAAACGAGCATCTGATTGGCTGAGAAAGGAGATGTAACCGACTCGCTGATTGGCTGAGAAGGAAACACGTGATCTAACTGTTTCCTAATTCCTGGACGGCATAACATTCGCCCCTAGTGTGCAATTGGCCAAAACAACAACAACGACAAAACAAGATCTTGAAAGAAGAGGTCATTGACTCTGTCCCCGTTAGACTCAATAATCCAGAAAACATCCATCAAAGTGAGAAAAATCCTGTTTTTCCATTCTCACTGACAAAAACCATAAAACAGACATAAATTACTGTTGACATCCGAGAAAAACATCAAAAAAATTGACCAACACTCATAACCGTCCAAGAAACAACCATAAATGTGAGAAAATTCCTATTTTTTCAAGTGAGAAAAATTCTGTTTTTTCATTCTCACTGACAAAAACCCTAAACCACGTGGTTCGCGTCGGAGCTCATGATAGGTATCTACTAAGAACTCCATTAAACAAAAAATGAGCAAAAATAAAATCAAATAATCTACCAAGCTCGAAACTACCACAAATGAGCATCGATAAATAAATGAAATCCAAAACGAACAGAAATTAAAATAAATAACCGAGTCAAACTCAAAACTAGCAGAAATTAACATAAGTTGGGCGCCAAACCCCTATGCCTTCCCAAGGCCAGAACAAAATTTTCACTTTACTTCAAAAATACAAATGAATGTGCATTGTCAGTTTAATATACATATACTGATATTTAGTAATCAAAATGTAAAAATTATTTGATTTATTAAAGTTATAAAAGTAAAAACATTTATATTTTTTTCAGTAAAGTGCAAATTTTGCTCTGGCCTTGGGAAGGCATAGGGTTTTGCGCCCAACTTATGTTAATTTCTGCTCGTTTTGAGTTTGACTCGGTTATTTATTTTAATTTCTGTTCGTTTTGGGTTTCATTTATTTATCGATGCTGATCTGTGGTAGTTTCGAGCTTGGTAGATTATTTGATTTTATTTTTGCTCATTTTTTGTTTAATGGAATTCTTTACTTTTCTTTGAAAAAACTTATTTTGTGGAAAAATTTTTTTAATTAATTTCTAAAATATGTCTCCTTTTTGCCATATTATGTCATTGTGTCCTGGCACACAGAAATATGTCCTTTGGACATAAAATATGTCCACTTGGCAACCCTGACTACAAGCTCGAGAATCTGTGACGCGAAAAACTGGTCAAGCATCCTATTTAACCAGACTCTACGGGTGGCCCTCTTCAATAATTCTTTGTGGTAGTTTTCATAAATTTGTCTACTAAAGTCTTGTATTTTCATCATATTTTGTTTTATTTCAATGGTATTAACAAAACTTCACTTATCGAGTGTGTAGTATTTAATTAACAAGTACCATATTTTTTTATCCAATTAACGTTATATTTGATCAGACCAACATCAAATACTCTTGAACGCAAGATTTTGTTTTGACTTAACTGTCATAGATGGGGCAATAGCTATAAAAAAAACAAAAACGAAAGACAATAGCGCAAACCCAACAACATAACAGGGTTCGTCATAATTAATTTATACAAGTAGTTATTCCAGCTAATAACAACCTAAACCGAAAAAAAAAGTTTTCAGTAACAATACACATACCAAAAGGAATAGGCATATATGTTAATTACAAATTGCATCTTGTTTCTGCTTTTATATTTCCAAAATATGCGTTATAATAATAACAAGTCTTTTTTTGTACTGAAATTTCTAATATGATGAAATATAAAATATTTATACAAAAATTATTTTATTGCAAAATGTATATTTTTACTATTTGTTTGTGGTAATATTTCTAAAAAATACAATTTGCAGTTGAAAATTATTTTTATCTAAAATTAGTATAGATATCTTTAGAAAACTTTGTAGGCGAGAAATTTAAATCTGCATTCAAAATATTTTTTGAAAAGTTGACTTTCCTTGAACGATGGTAACTCAGGTTTCAGCTAGTAATTTTACCATTCTAGCCAGACAGAACAACCGGTAGGCTCGGTTGACATGTTTTTGGCAGAGCGTATAGCCCAAACAGGCGTAATCACTTATCCAAAAATAGCGAGCGCTATTATAGTTCTGTTATGGGTTAAACGAGGAAGAAATGCAATCGGTATTTCAGATAATCTTCACATAAGTATAGGTCAAAAGAGCTCTCTGAACAAACGAAAAATAACAACCCCTCCAAGTATGCCGTACTAAAATTGACAAGTGCTTCACTGAAAGAAAAAGATATATAAAGGCAAATTGTTTTTTATGCACTCGGTTTATTCATTCATACCATGATCTTGTTAAGAAACAGTGTTATGTAAGCTTAAAAGAATCCCTAGTAACAAACAGAAAATGCATATCTGGCTCTGCACTGTTTTATTCCAAGCTTTTAGCGTATCACTTCCAAATTTACCAGATAAATATGCTCCAGAGGTTCAGGGGCGATAATTGATAATAGGTATAGCCCACTAAGTGGCTGTTTTTTTTTTCTAGCAGTGAGAGAACAACCTTTATTCTATTATCATGCTTTCAGTAAAGCGCTAGTCAATTTTATGACGGCACAAGTAGAAGAGTGATAATTTTGTTTGTTTTAAGTTTCAATGTTGTTCTATAAGCCCATTTAATCCATGGGACGTATATAATTAGTTATTATGCATTATTAGGCATTCAGTCTTTATCCAGTATTAAAAAAAACAAGTTTTTTTTAACTGAAAGTAAGGAGCAACATTAAAACGAACAGAAATTATTCCGTATATGAAAGGGGCTGTCCCCTCCTCAGCACCTCTCTCTTTACGCTAAAATTTTTTATTGTTTAAAAAAAAAGTTGTGAGACAGAGTCAAACTTTAGCGTAAAGAGCAAGATGTTGAAGAGGGGACACACCCCTTCATGTACGGAATAATTTCTGTTCGTTTTAAGTTTTAATGTCGCTCCTTACTTTCAGTTAAAAAAAAACTTGTTTTTTTATTTAATTTCTGAACGTTTTTGAATTAATGCAGGTTTTGACTTTGGCTCACCGTATATGAATAATTAAAACGAATTTGCATATTAATTTTAGTTCTTTTTTTTTGTTAAATGGCTTTCTCGAAAGTTGTTTAATTTTATTTACGAACGTTTTTATTAGTAATAAATAAACGTAACTTACGAATTAACTTACGTAACGAACTTCTATATTCGTATATTTTCATTACGTATATTAGGGTGTTTGCCTCCCAGTCAATACCTCGCTCTTTACGCTAAAGTTCAAATTTTGTTTCAATTCTTTAAGAATGACCTCTTAATCAAAAAGGCCGTTAATTAGACGTACTAAAAGAAGTAGTACATTCATTAGTACTAAAAATAAATTTAGTGTAAAGAGCGAGGTATTGACTAGGGGGGTAACCCTATCATATACGTAATAATTTCTGTTCGTTTTAAGTTTTGATGTTGCTCCTTACTTTCAGTTGAAAAACTTGTTTATTTTTTATTTAATTTCTGATCGTTTTTTATATTATATTGGGAAATCCGGCACCCCTTCATAGTGATTTCCCTTCCCCCATGGAAATTCTCTCCATGGAAAGATCCTCCCACATAACCCCCGACCCCTCCCCCCACTACCAGAAAAAATCCCCCCTGAAAACGTCTGTATACTTCCCAATAACCAATACTATATGTAAACATTGGGTAAAGTTCACAGCCTTTAGCCCTCCCTCCGGGGACTTTGTGGGATTAAGTCATCCTAAATGACATATTTATTATATTATCGACCATGTTGAACAAAATGGCTATCTCCTTTTGATTGGGTGACTTTGGGAAAAAATGAGCGTGGGAGGAGGCCTAGTTGCCCTCCATTTTTTGGGTAACTTAAAAAGGGCACTAGAACTTTTAATTTCCGTTTGAACGAGCCCTCCCACGATATCCTAGGACCACTGGGTCGATACTATCACCCCTGGAAAAAAAAATGAACACGCATCCGTGATCTTTCTTCGGGCAAAAAATACAAAATTCCACATTTTTGCAAATAGGAGCTTGAAACCTCTACAGTAGAGTTCTCTGATACGCTGAATCTGATGGTGTGATTTTCATTAAGGTTCTATAACTTTTAGGGGGTCTTTCCCACTTTATTCGAAAATCAGCCAAATTTTCAATGAGATTACAAGATGAGAAATCGCTTCACTCATGATCATTTACTAAACGTTCTGCGCAATATATACAGAACAAGAGGACAGGAACTTTTTTTTTGATTTTTTACTCAAGTTAGTACGGCACAATATAGAAGAGAAAAATTAGAACCGCGCTCCTTCTCTCGTCACATTGCACAAATCCGCTTCAAAAAGCGCATCGTTAATAATTTTTTCAGCAAATCGTTTTTGGTCTGGGCTTAGCTTCTTCCTTATCATAGCCCAACCTTGAGCTAAAATATTCTCATCTGTCTGAGGTTGCTTGAAGTATTCCGTAGCTAACTCCACACATTGGTTAGTGGAATCTGGCTGACGCTTTTTTTGCTCTTTCCCTTTTTTATTCATTCTAGCTGAAAATTTCACTGAAAAAATTTCTTGCAGATGAACTCGGGTGAAAATTTTTTCTTGACACACTTTAATTTGCAAAACAAACTTTAATTTTTGATAGTTTTAAAAATCACGCAGGTAATCCCCTTCTTCATGGAAAATTTTTCTATCCAAACCCAACAAAAGATTATTTTCCAGCAAAGGTTTTTTGGAAGGCGAGAGGTGTAAAACAGAAACTTTAAAAAAAGCATCAAAACTCTGAAATCGATATCCATGTGAAGGATGGTATATTTCTCTAAGGAAATACCGTCTTACTGCTCCCCAGTGGGGGTGATCAAGCCTCCACGAGGACAAGAGCTTGGGTAGCGTGATAGGCAGAGTTCGTATCTACTCAAGATGTTGCTAAAACTACTTTAATAAACTAATAAACAAAATACAATGATAGAGTACACTCGTGAACAGTCTTCTTGAAGCCGTAGAGAATCCGAGCTATAGTCAACTTGCACCGGCTGGCAGAGTTGATTTGGAGGTGGCTGCTGCACTCTCCAAGTCCGCCGTCTATAGTTGGCTATTGGAGGTTACTGGAACTCTCCGACGGAAGTTGATGTGGAGGTTATTGTTAAACTCTCCCAGCACTCCGTACATTATAGAAAGGTGGAGGTTGCTCGAACTCTCCCAGCGGTGTTCCTCTAACCACTTGTCACTGTTGGTTCTCAAAGCTGAACTGTTCACAAGTTGTCTTTTCCCCCTTCTTATCTTCCAAGGCCCAAGCATAGAATTCTGGTTCCATGACCCCCAAAGTAGCCTCTCATTGGCTGGCAGGTTTTTGGTCATGGTGACCCACTACCTTGAATAGAAACGAAGGCAGAAACAAGTACTTAAAACAACACATACCCAAATATACCCTTGAAGTGGAACATGCACTAAATACCAAAAATATACCCTTAACGTAATAAAACACTAAATACGAGAAATACACTTATATCTAACTTGCGTAAGCCTAGCAATTATCTTTACACCTACTCCCTTATTCTGGTCTACGTTGTTATTATGAAAGTAAAGAGTAAAATCAAACCCCGAAATTAGCAGAATATATTCTGTATAGGAGGGGTACTGTCCCTTCTTCATAACTTTTTCTACCTCATGATCGCAGAAACTTCGGAGTGAGTTCATTAGATCAGAAATTGAGAGTTCTAGTCCTTTTTTTTAAATGCAAAGGGATTAGAGACCAACCAGCCACATAGGGGTGTTATTTTCCGAGGAAATATTTTCCACGGGGGGTGGGATAACCGCCACCCACCGAATAATCGAGTTTCTACTGCTAGTACAATTAAGTATAATTTTTACCTCTGTTGTTTCTGTTTCAGCAATTTCAATCTGATCCCTAATGAATGCAAGGTCACTGTAGTACCACAGGGAAGGTTGTGGGATGTCATCTGCTTTCGCTCCATACTTCTTTTTTTTTTGCTCGATCGCCTTGTATTCGCGATTGAGATTCCTTCTTAAACATTAATTTTCTTTTTTAGTTCGAGAATTGTATAATCCGGTTCAATATCTTTACCGCCTGCAATATTCTACCCAATGCTGCACCTTTCTTATTTCGTTTAAAATAGTCTTTACTTTTAACTTTCCATATTCAGGGTGATCCCGGTATAACTCAATTAATAAACAAATAAACTCGCGCTTTTCATTTTTGCTTTCTTTCGGTATATCCTCCAGCTCATGGGATATATTCATTGACCAATAAATTAGTAACCCTTACCCCAATTGGCTGGAAATAGCCTAACCTAGTAACACAGTATTCTATCGCTTGAGAGATTGTTAGAAAATCAGAAATTTAAACATTAAGTAATTTAAATTTAGATCAATACGCATATATTTATTTATTTTCAAAATCTTTTTGACTAATTTCAAATTCAAAATCTTTTTCAATTCAAATCTTTTTCAATTCAAAATTCAAAATCTAATTTCAAAATATTTTTGGAAATTTTTCAAATTCATTAAATCTTTATTACAAACAATAACATACTTTAAAACCAATAATTCTTTTTATTATGATAATAATAAAAACAACTTGTCAACATTTTAACTATAAATTGATGTTTTTGCACGAGACAAGTTAGAAAGTTAGTAGCCCCTGGTACGGCTATTAATTGTTAACTTGTCTCATGGAAAAGGATCAATTTATTGTCAAAGTTTTGATAAATTGTTTTTATTATTTATATAAAAAGCATATTGGTTTTAAAGTATATTGCCGCTTGTAATGAAGATTATATGAAATAACAAAATTTTATATATAGTATATCTCATTATTAAAATTCAAATCATGGTTTATTTAAGCTTTTTTTAATAGCTAAGAAGATTTTGGAAAGAAATTATATACATTTATAGACGTTTTAAAAATGACTGAAGAAATTTTCCGCTTTGATTTGTTTGAACAATTTTTGAAGAGCTCCAATCTTGAGGTGTGGTCGTAAGTCCTACCTCTGTGAACTTGGAGCTCTGGAATGATTCATCTAACCCAAGCCACCAAAAAATTCATCGAAATATAGTTAGTTCAGTATAATATATTTTTAAATAGGCGCAGGGTTGCCACCGAGTTTACGTTAGGACCATTTTCGGTACGTTTTAAATAAAACAGTAGGTTTTACGCTACGGTCCTAAAAACGTTACTTTTTCGAATTTATGTTACGCTTTTGAATGAATAAATAAAAAAACAAGTTTTTTTAACTGAAAGTAAGGAACGACGTTAAAACTTAAAACGAACAGAAATTATTCCGTATATGAAGGGGGCTGTCCCCTCCTCAACGCCTCGCTCTTTACGCTAAAGTTTTTTTATTGTTTAAAAAAATAGAGTTGTGAGAAAGTCAAACTTTAGCGTAAAGAGCGAGGCGTTGAGGAGGGACAGCCCCCTTCATATACGGAATAATTTCTGTTCGTTTTAAGTTTTAACGTCGTTCCTTACTTTCAGTTAAAAAAACTTGTTTTTTTTATTTAATTTTTGAACGTTTTTGAATTAATGCAGGTTTTGATTTTAGCTCACCGTACATGAATAATTAAAACAAAATTTGCATATTATATTTGGTTAAATGGCTTTCTCGAAACTTGTTTAATTTTATTTACGAACGTTTTTATTAGTAATAAATATACGTAACTTAGAATTAACTTACGTAACGAACTTCTATATTCATAAATTTTTAACACGTATATTAGGGGGTTCGCCCCCTATTCAATACCCTGCTCTTTAAACTATAGTTCGAATTTTTTTTCCAGTTCTTTAAAAATGACCTCTTAATCACAATCAGTTGATCAGTTGAAAAACTTGTTTTTTTTTTATTTAATTCCTGATCTTTTTCTTTAATAATGCTGGGAAATCCGGCGCCCCCTTCATAGCAATGTCCCTTCCCCCATGAAAACTTCCTTCATGGAAAGATCCTTCCATATAGCCCCCGACCCTCTCCTTCCCCCACCTACCAGAAAAAATCTCCTCTGAAAAAGTCTGTATACTTCCCAATAACCAATACTATATGTTAACATTGAGTAAAGTTCATAACTTTCAGCCCTCTCCCTGGGGACTTTGGGGGATCAAGTCATCCTAAAAGACATTTTTATCATATTTTCGACCATGCTGAACAAAATGGCTATCTCAAAATTTTGATCGGGTGACTTTGGGAAAAAAATGAGCGTGGGAGGGGGCCTAGTTGCCCTCCATTTTTTTTGGTCACTTAAAAAGGGCACTAGAACTTTTAATTTCCGTTCCAATGAGCCCTCCCACGATATTCTAGGACCACTGGGTCGATACGATCACCCCTGGGAAAAAAAAAAAAAACAAACAAACAAACAAACAAACAAACAAATAAACACGCATCCGTGATCTTTCTTCTGGCAAAAAATGCAAAAATCCACATTTTTGTAGATAGGAGCTTGAAACCTCTACAGTAGGGTTCTCTGATACGCTGAATATGATGGTGTGATTTTCATTAAGGTTCTATAACTTTTAGGGGGTCTTTCCCCCTTTTTTTGAAAATCAGCCAAATTTTCTCAGGCGCGTAACTTTTGATGGGTAGCTCTAAACTTGATGAAAGTTATATATTTGAAATCAGCATTGAAATCTGATTCTTTTGATATATCTATTGGTATCAAAAACCCGTTTTCTAGAGTTTCGGTTACCATTGAGCCGGGTCGCTCCTTACTTACAGTTCGTTACCACGAACTGTTTGATAATGATTTTCCACCGTAAAAAAATCCTCTGTTCCCATTTTAGTTACACTGACATGAGTATCGACATTCTTTCACATCACGGTCATTTAATCTTATCAAACAATTTCTCAGTTATTAGGATGAGAAAATACCCACTTCGCTTACTCGCATTGTAAGTTAAGAAAACATGATGAGCATAAGATTATCATTTGCTTAGTGACAAGTGACAATAGTCAGTTAGTCACCTTACCAACTTTTAATTTAATCATATGAGTTTGAATTTGGTTCAGTCAACAGTCATACTGAACTGATATGGGGAAGGGCTAGCTGAAGGTTCAGGAAGGAAAATTTATAATAAAAACAGGTAAATAATAATAAATTATTTTCCTTATAATTTCGGTTTAAATATGTGATTATAAGATGATATATGTATTATCCTTTGAGTAACAACCCCCCCCCCCACCCTTCTGATTGGTTGGACATAATATCAGGTTATATACAAAACTTGCTCTTTTTATATGGGATTATTAACAGCTAATATTGACAAAATATGAAACTGTAAAAATGAGCCATTTTTTGGTTATAACCCAGCTATATCTAATCACTGAGGAGGGTTAGTTGAGCCAGAATTTTCGATTTTATGGTAGACTTTCCAAGTATCATGGTCACTTTTTTGACATTATATTCCCCCTCCCCATCTATATTTGCAGAAAAGGGGCCATGTTATTTGAATATAGTATAAAATGAAGGATTTAATGGTACTGCTTGTGTGTTTAGCATGTTTTCTTCAGAAAAGGACAATCACTAAATATTTGGCTTTAGAAAAAGACAACTAGACTAGTGCCCATTTTTATGAAGAAGATACAGTCTTGTATCTGTATAGGGTAGGCTTGTAGTTTACTTAAAAACTAATTCGTAGGGACCACGCAGGTTGGGGTCCCAACCCACTGAGAACTTAAATTCCTTCCAATTTCTCGGAATTTCTTTATTAAATTATAGGTTTTTTACTATTCCCCCTATTATTTAATTAAACCATTCCAGTTAGTTTTTATTAACTCACTGATCTTTTTTGTTACATCTTCCATTTATTTCTTTGTCGAACTATTTTTTTTAATTTGTGAACTATTTTTCAACCACTTCCGAATGTTCAGTTACTTCCCACATCTATCAGCATAGCACAGCTGTATAAGTACTTCCTGAGGCTGTATTAACTTAGGTTGTGATCTTGGATGAGACGTTATATTTTTTTTTTAATTGGAAAATTAAAAGTTGAAAATATTTTTTTTCCAGAATCTATAAATAGAAGTGAAAATTAGGGCAAAAAATGATTCGTTTTTTCATAATTTGATATTTTTTACATGTTTTCCTCAAGTAATCGACTTATTTCGCTTATGCATTCAAAACCTAGATAATTTGGTGTTTATATCATGTAAAACTCAATTTTTTTTGTGCCCCCCTTGTTCACTTATACTAGTATATTCTTGAGAAAAAATTCTTTACTTTTTAGTTCAATTTGAAAATGAGTTTTTTCTTTACCGTTTGACCCCCTCCCCTAAAATTTCTTTGTACATGCCTGGACTTGTGAGACCCATCAAAACAGCTTTAGGCTAACATTCTTGTGGTGGAATTATATGAACTCTTCTTTTATTTCTTGATTTCTTTTGGTTTGGAGTTACAATTCAAATTACAAATGGAAAAAGGCATTTTATGTAAATGACTGCTGTTTCGTACAGGAACTGAAGGCAACGATTAGAATATTTTTTGTTCGATAAAATAAAAACAAAACAAAAACTCTGTCATTTGGAATTGCTCAAATCTTCATTTAGGAGCGCTGCAAATTTGAAGCTGGAGGAGGCAAGACTGAGATCGAGCCAATTTAAAATATTAGACGGGAAGGGAGTGATTAAAATGATTTTTTTGGTCTTTTTAAGAAGCTGGATTTATTAAGATCGTTTAAGTTGTAATTTAACAATTAAAAAAATCTAGTCGGTTATTTTCTTTTCTGAAAAACCCTAGATTGTCCTGTGTTTATTGATTTGTCTTTTATCTCGTACGTATTACTCATCAACTTTTGGTTTAAATAAAAAGATTCAAATACTTTTGGTTTAAAACACAAATAATGTCAATTAAAAAAGAACAACAACAAAATAAGCAAACTAAGCAAAAATAAGAAAGGTAAACCGGAAGCAGCACTTACAGTTGAATAAATAGGAAATTCCTAGGCAAAGAAGCATAAATTGTTATTATTGTATACTTTTCAGGCATATTTTAAAAGTTGGGGGGAAGATTTTAATGAGATAATCTAAAAACGTATTTTTCAAATTATATAGGCAACAAAAGAGCCCTCCCTCCCTTAAGTACCACTCTTGATAGCGAAATTAACGCACCCTGCCTTGAAAAGAGACTTTCCTATCAAAAATTACGTTTTAGAGTTTGGACGTTACGAAATTTTTTGGTCTGGTGGCAAGCCTGAATAGGCGGCTATAACGAATGTTGGCAACAGGGTTGTCAACTTTTTGATGAATGAAATGACTCAGTCATTTATACTAACCAGGGTTGCCATTACAACTAAATTATTGGTACTCTTCAGGGTTTCGATACGATCACCCCTGGGGAAAAAAAACAACAACAAATAAACACACATCCGTGATCTTTCTTCAGGCAAAAAATTCCAATTTTTTTCAGATAGCAGCTTGAAATAACTACAGTCGGGTTTTTTGTTGCGCTGAATCTGGTGGTTAGATTTTCATTAAGATTATATCACTTTTAGGGGGTGTTTCCCCCTTTTTTCGAAAATAAGGCAAATTTTTTCAGGCTCGTAACTTTTGATCGGTAAAACTAAACCTGATTAAATTTATATAATTGAAATCAGCATAAAAATCTAATTATTTTGATGTATCTACTGGTATTAAAATTCCGTTTTTTAGAGTTTTGGTTACTATTGAGCCGGGTCGCTCCTTACTTACAGTTCGTCACCACGAACTGTTTGAAAAATCCCCACAGCTTATCTTTAATAGTCTAACTTACTAATATAAAATAGTTTTGAACTATTTATAACCAAAAGAAAAGAGGATGTCAGGGAGGGGAAGGGGAGCTAGCAGTATGCGCTAGCACCTTTGGTTTCTTCAACATCCCTTTCAAAACATGCTGAAAGTTTCAGCTTAATACCATCAACCGTTCCTGAAGCATTTCTGATGGATGCGTCTGCTTGACAGCCTGTGTGGGCATAGTGTGTTTCGAATTAGTTCCATACAGTCTCTATATATCCCGAATTTATCACGTTAATATCCTTAGTTTTAATAGCAGTATCAGCAGCAGTAGCAGTATGATTAATTGTAGTAGCCTAAGTTTTAGTGGCAGCAGTAGTAATAGAAGTATTAATAATAGTAACAGTAATTGTAGTATGAGTAGAAGCAGTAGCACTAGTATGTAAATATTTTCTTGTGTTTATTTCCTCACAACATCCCTCACAACAAGCCCTCTTAGTTTCCACTTCACACACCACACTCTTCCTAACATATTGCTCTTACACCATTTTGAAAACCTGCATAAAGACGGCGTGTTGTGATTCACTTCTTCTTCCCCCCTCAAAATTTCTTAAAAATTTCACCTTCATACCCTTAGGCATAGCTGTAATAGTAGTCACAGTAGTAATATTGATATTACTAGCAATAGTATAGAACTAACGGTAGTACTACTAGAAAGCAGTAGTATTAACATAATACCTTTTGGTCACTAGAACATCCCTCTCATCAAGTCCTAACAGTTTGAACTTAATACAATTAGCCGTTGCTATTACATTGCTGATATGTCCTTTTGATAGCCTGTATGTTTATATACTTATTTTTTTTATCTCAATGCTCTTACCTACAAGTAGTTGCAATAAAAGTGGCAGTAGAATTAGTAGTAGTATTGGTAGTAAATGTAGCAGTAACAGTAGTATTAGCAGTAGTGTGCACATATTGCCTTTTGGTGAGAGGATCTTCCCCTTTAAGCTTTCTCTCAAAGTTCCAACTTAATACCCAAATCAATTCTTGAGATACGCTATTTTGGCAATGTGCATGCACGTAGCGTCTTTTGATTTAGCTCAAGCTTCCCCTCAATACTATAAATGGAGTAGTGTGGTAGTAGTGGTTGTAGTTATAGTAGTATTGGTAGCGTGCAAATATTGCCTTTAAGATCATCTCCTTTATCATTACCTGAATTTTCCAAATTAATATACTCAGTTATTCCTGCGTTACACCCTTTAGGCAATCCGTATACACATAACGTGTTTTGATTTAGTTCAACACTCCCCTCAACATTCTCTGAAAGGCTCGCCTGAATGCCCTTCGTCTTCTTGGAAAGTAAAGTTCAAACATGCATTCCTTTCTCAATAACATATACTATGTGTAAACAATGAACGAATTGCCTAACTTACAGCCCTTGTCTTGAGGACTGTGGGGAGGTTGACATCCCTAAAAACATAATTACTGGAACTCCCAACAATGCTGGACAAGATATCTCTCTTAAAATTTCGATCGGATGTGTTCGATGGAATGATAGGATTGGGAGGGGAATGGGGGGGGGGGGTGCTGATTGCCCTCCGTTCACTTTCGACTCTTAAATGGGCACTAGAACTTCCGACTTCCAATCAAATGAGCTCCATCCGGTCCAAAGTTTATGCGACCATCCGGTCCATAAGAACCTTATATGCCCCGGGGCATAACTTACAACCCTTGCCCATGTGCCTGGGGGATTGTGTCCACTCTAGAGACATTGTCATATTTTTTGAACTATTGGTAACTAAAATAGGCAATACTATTGGTAACTAAAATTGGTAAATAAAATAAAAGAGGATGTCAGGGAGGGGAAGGGGGGCTACTATCTCTCCATAATGTTTGACTCTTAAAAGGGAACTAGAACTATATATTTCAAATCAAATGAGCTCTTCTAAAGTTCATACGATCCCCCTTCTATAAAACCTTATATGCACCTGGGGCATAAGTTACAGCCCTTACTCCCAGACTCTGGGGAATTCTGTCAACCCCATAGGCCGTATTATATGATCTTTGGACTATTTTTGAACAAATGACTATCACAAAATTTCTGTCGGCTGCACTCGTGGAAATTACGATGTGGGAGGGGGGTGGCCTCGATGACCCTGAGTCATCGAGAACATCCGATTTTCATACCAATAAGCCCCTCTGGAGTTTATACGATATAAACCATATAAGGTTTATAAAAGCATTATATGTCCTCGGGGCATAACTTACAACCCTTGCACTGAGGGATGTGGGGGGGGGGGGGATTCATCCTCAAATATAGAACTTTCAGACCTCTAGACTACGCTAAAAATTGCAATCTCAAGATTTTGATTACATTTCGAAGTTTCTCCAACAACAAGTGGTCATCTCAAAATTTCTATCAAATACATTTTTTGAAAATACGAGGTGGGGGGGGGGTATCCGCCCTCCGATTAGTTTGAACCTAAAACAGGGCACTAGGAATTTTGACTACCAATCCAACGAGCCCCCCTCCGAAGTTTATACGACCACGCTTTCTATTAAAACCTTATATGCCCTCTTATAGAACAAGATGGCTATCTCAAAATTTTGATTGGATGTGTTTGGGGAAATGGTGGGCGTGGGAGGAGGTTTAGTTGCCGTTCAATCACTTTTGACTATTAAAAAGGGCACAAGCCCTTTTAATTTCCAATCGAGTGAGTCCTTTTCGAATTATTTACGACAACTCCTTCGATACGAAGTGCCCTGTTCTAAGAAAAACCAGGCAAAAAAAACAATAGTAATAAATACTACATTGTGCCCACATCGCTCTTTACATAGGCAGCGCTATTGTGCTGCCTATGATTCTTAATTGGATAATGCCAGATTTCATGAGCAAAAATCATGGTATTTCATCGGGGTAGCTTAATCCTTCTGCTTCATTTCCGAAAGGCCTAGATAATGCCCTCTTTTCAGGATTTCTACCAACAATCTCCAAAACATGATAGAAGATATGATAAAGCTTCAGAGCTGTTAGACTTATTCCCCGTGAGTAATATCCTCCCATGCAGGGGCGCAATTTTCTACGGGGCAGGGGGAGCAGCTGTCGCTCCCAAACCTCGGTTTGACTTTATAGGTTACCTTTATAGTACTTTTATAGTGCTAAATAGTACCTTCATGGTACCAAATGGCTCGTTTTTCAGTTTTTAATGTCATTTTCTCTTCATTTGGGAAAACCAACTCCAACTTTGCCTCCCAGATTTTGCGAAATTACGCCACTGCCCCCCCCCCCCCTCTTGCATACAAAATTGAGGAGCCACAGAGAAAGTATGACAAATAAAAATCATGAAGAAAAAAAGGAATTTCGGAATTCTCTACCGATATTCCAAAATATACGCAGAATATGTGGCTTAGAATGCATAATTTTATTTATTTTGGCATTTTGTTTAGTTTTAATTATATTTTCGTGTTTGTGAGGGCTGAGTTATCATAGGAGGGTAAGATAAAGTTTAATATTAGGACTCCCCAAGAAGTAAACCCCAAAAGGAAACTTATTAGACATTTTGAACAAAATAGACATTTCAAAATTTGATTCGATATCATAGGGATTAAGGGAGGGCTGGATAGCAGAAAAGGAGCCGAGAGGTAAGCCATCCTGTAGCCTTTTCCCTTTAGAGGACACAAGAACTTTAAATTTTCGGTTGAATGGTATTCCTCCCAAGTTTCTAAAATAGTCCCTTCCATTTGTAGTGGGTAAAAAAGGTTTTTGGCACTTTTCTGGTATTATGAAGGAAAATAATATCTTTTTTTTACTTTCCTTCTGCATTGGGGTCCCCTTAGCCCAAAGTTTCATATAAGTTTCAGGTCAACCGGGAAAATTCGGAGCTATTCTTAGCCCCCTTTGTTAGAGGAGGGACCATTTTGTATATTAGTCCTCTTGGGCCAAGGACTTACAGCTGTAACTTTTGAATTGATCAGGATGTTGATAATTTTTTACCAAGACAATAATCCCTGAAAATTTCACGCCACTGGACTCCCAAGATCAAAAATGCCCCCCTTTTTTCTACTAAAAAACATATCTGTAAAGAATTGACAGTCCGCATAAATTACGGACCTTGTCCCAGATGCTCTGGTGGTTATTTCATCTTTGGTTTCAAATTTATTGATATTTTCAACTATTCTGAACAAAATGAGTGACTCAAAATGTCAATCAGATGTCCTAATGGGTTAAAAAAGGAGCAGATATTAAAAAAAGGTTCTAGAACAAATGCTGGTTGCTCTCCGGTCACTTTAACTTTTATAAAAAGCACCATAAGTCTCAACTTCCGATCAATTCTTTATCGGAATAAATTCTGATCGTTTTAGCGTTTAATGTTACTCTTTACTTTCATATAAGGACGTAGACCAGAAATATTCCCGGAAATCAAGAGGGACTAGATATCAATTTCTACCTCCCCATTCCCTAGAACTAGCTCTATATTCAGCTGAAGGTTCAGTGAGGGTTAGAATAATCCTTCATAATAGCTGGTGTGCACTTACACATCATTACATGTAATTTTATGAAATACAAAGACAATCAGTTTAGTTAATTGAAGCTATCAAATAAATGTCAGGTACATTTTTGGTAATAAGAAGGGAGGAGAGATATTAATTCCTAGAGCCCCCCCCCCAAACCCCTTCCTATATTTATCTGAAGGCTCATGAATGTTAAGACAATTTGGGTATTGAGATGAGCTCATTAGGCATATGGCACCAGTGGCAGATCCAGGGGGGCACCCCCCCCCCCTAAGGTAGTCTGAAGTAGTGTAATTTACTAATTAGCGCAAGTTTACGTTAAATAAACTTGCTCCTAACGCAAGTTTATCGGATCAACCTATTTTGCGCCCACCCTCTACAAAAATCCTGGATTCACCCCTGTCTGGCACCACTTCACCCCAGCTTACACAATGACCGAACATCCCTCTTTCATAATAGCTGATGAACAATCATACATTTTATTAATTCTTTTTATTTGTCCTAATTTCCCTTTGGTTACTCAATTTTACATTTGGGGAGAATTTTCCAGGCGGGAATTTTCCGGAGGAATTTTCTTGAAAGAATTTTCTGTGGGGGACTTTTTCACCGAGAGAATTTTCCGGGTGATTTTTTTTTTTTGTTGCGGGGGAGGGGGATAAGACGGAACCAGCCTTAGAATACATATTTTAGAAAAAGCAGCAGTGGATAGAAATATTGGACAGTAAAGATCCTCCGGTACAGCCTGATATGATGCCAAGGTGCCTTGCTCCAGCCGTAGGCAAAAAAAGTGGATATTCTATTCACTCATCACTACCTAAAAATTTCCTTACCATGACCATAAAATTATGCTTCAATGGTTGGACCCACTCTCACACATTGGTAAGATTTGTATCAAGGGGAGACTTAGGGGAGGAGGTCTATGAGGATGGTCAGTGGCGTAGTTAGGGGTCTAGGGGATACACTTGTCCCCAGGCAGAGCATCCGTTGGGACGACATATCTTAAAACACTTTTTTCTGTTTTTTTTTTTAATCCTAACGGCATTACCCTACCTATCAACTGGGTTCCCCCTTGGCCGTTTGGTGACTTTTAGGGCGTCAAAGAAGCCTCTCTACTCGTCCCGAAGCGGTGCTACATCGGTGACGTCTTCCCATTCAAATACTAACGAGGTCTTCATGGTCAAGACTTCGTTGCAAGATGTTCTTTGGACGACCTCGTCTTCTTCCACCACATGGTTTTCAATCGTAGATTAACCGAGAAAGGCGGGCTACTTTCATATGAACTAGATACTGGTCCGTTTTTGCGGATTTCAGAGTTATTGACTCTCTGTTGCCAGCTTATATTTAAAATTCTCCTCAGGCACATATTTCTGGATGCGAAAATTCTCTTTTCGGACTGTTGTTTCATTTTCCAGCGCTCACTAGCGTGGAGAAGTATGAGGAGCATACTGTTACTGAAGAGAAGTAGCGTCAATCGCAGAGAATATTTGCTGCTCCTCCAAATGAGATTTAGTTTATTAAAAGCTAAGGTTGATTGACCAGTTTTGTGTTTACTCTCGGTCATTATTTCACCATCACAATCGATCCAGCTACCCAGGTATTTGAACTCTTTGACGAGTTCTAGGTTCTCATTCCTACTATGCAGAACACACGGTGAGCTTGTGATGGACAATCTCTTTGATTGGTCAAAATTGATGGTTTGGTCAACATTTTCAGGTTTTATATAATTACGTCAAGTAGTTTATGTACACTTTGTTTAGATTCTTCTAGCAAGACTGCGTCATATGCGAAATTTAAATCAGAGAATTGGTTACTGCTTAATTTTATGCCATATGCAGAGTTTCCTTTTAATGTGTAGTCCAATATAACTACAAAAAGAAATGTGGAGAGTGCACATCCCTGACGGCTACCAGACATGATCTTGAAAATCTGATTGTGGCATTCTCGGTCTTTACGCTACATCCAGTCTTTTCATCTTCTTCTACATCATCTTCTTCTACAATGATTATGGCATTCTCGGTCTTTTCGCTACACTCAGTCTCTTCATCTTCTTTTACATCATCTTCTTCTACAATGATTATGGCATTCTCAGTCTTTACACTACACTCAGTCTCTTCATCTTCTTCTACATCATCTTTTTCTATAATGATTATGGCATTTTCAGTCTTTACGCTACACTCTGTCTCTTCATCTTCTTCTACAATGATTATGGCATTCTCAGTCTTTACACTACACTCAGTCTTTTCATCTTCTTCTACATCATCTTTTTCTATAATGATTATGGTATTCTCGGTCTTTACGCTACACTCAGTCTTTTCATCTTCTTCTACATCATCTTCTTCTACAATGATTATGGCATTCTCAGTCTTTACACTACACTCAGTCTCTTCATCTTCTTCTACAATGATTATGGCATTCTCAGTCTTTACACTACACTCAGTCTTTTCATCTTCTTCTACATCATCTTCTTCTATAATGATTATGGCATTTTCAGTCTTTACACTACACTCAGTCTTTTCATCTTCTTCTACAATGATTATGGCATTCTCAGTCTTTACACTACACTCAGTCTCTTCATCTTCTTCTACAATGATTATGGCATTCTCAGTCTTTACACTACACTCAGTCTCTTCATCTTCTTCTACATCATCTTCTTCTACAATGATTATGGCATTCTCAGTCTTTACACTAAACTCAATCTCTTCATCTTCTTCTACATCATCCACTTCTACAATGATTATGGCATTTTCAGTCTTTACACTACACTCAGTCTTTTCATCTTCTTCTACAATGATTATGGCATTCTCAGTCTTTACACTACACTCAGTCTCTTCATCTTCTTCTACAATGATTATGGCATTCTCAGTCTTTACACTACACTCAGTCTCTTCATCTTCTTCTACATCATCTTCTTCTACAATGATTGTGGCATTCTCAGTCTTTACACTACACTTAGTCTCTTCATCTTCTTCTACAATGATTATGGCATTCTCTGTCTTTTCACTACACTCAGTCTCTTCATCTTCTTCTACATCATCTTCTTCTACAATGATTATGGCATTCTCAGTCTTTACACTACACTCAATCTCTTCATCTTCTTCTATAATGATTATGGTATTCTCGGTCTTTAAGCTACACTCAGTCTCTTCATCTTCTTCTACATCATCTTCTTCTACAATGATTATGGCATTTTCAGTCTTTACACTACACTCAGTCTCTTCATCTTCTTCTACAATGATTATGGTATTCTCGGTCTTTACACTACACTCATTCTCTTCATCTTCTTCTACATCATCTTCTTCTACAATGATTATGGCATTCTCAGTCTTTACACTACACTCAATCTCTTCATCTTCTTCTATAATGATTATGGTATTCTCGGTCTTTACGCTACACTCAGTCTCTTCATCTTCTTCTACACTCAGTTTTCTTTGGCACCACATAATGCTTGAGGATTCTCCTCAAGCATTCTAGGTTAATTGAGTCAAACGCCTTTTCGAAGTAAATAAATAGTAGATACAGTTTCTTTTTCCATTCTTGTGATTCCTCGACAAGGATTCTCAGTGTAAATATCAAACCAGAGCACGATCTATTGGATCCCAAACCATACCGCTCTTGTCACAGATGTGTTTCCAGTGCAACTTGTAGCCGTTGCAACATAATCGGGGCATCAGTATGCAGAAAATTAAAGCCAAAAGCATCTTGAGATATTAAGTTGAAACTTTAGGGGGTAGCGGAGGGGCCAATTGGACCTCGAATTCTGACTTGCAGGGTGGGGGTGGAGGTTAGGTGAATCAAAAGAGTGGCGTAGGGAGCTTAAAATTAATTTTTTAAGGGAAGGATAGAGGACTCAAAAAGTTTGTGTTTGGAAGGAGAGAATGAGAAGATAAAATTGTCTTCGATCTGCCTAAGAGTTTTGCGTATTCTGGATGAAGTAAAGAGGCAAATTAAAAGAGGCCATATGTGTCCAGTTTATCAAAAATGGTATCTGCAATATCTCGAGAACAGCTCGAAGAATCAAATTAAAACTTTCAGAAAGTATTGAAGGAGGAGGAGGGAAGGGTGTCTCCGAATGTTATATTTGGTGAAAAGGATGAGAAAGTCAAACTATTTTTGTATCCAAACTTTGGGCTCATCCTAAAAATGGCAACATCCCGATCGACATTTCATAAGAGTTCCAACTTAATAATCTTAGCCGTTCCCGTGATGTTGTGTCAACGCCCCTTGACAACTGGGATGCACATAGCGTCTTTAACTTCAACACCCTCCTCAACACTTCACGAATTTTCCAACTTTATATCCTTCCCTAACTGTTCTTAAAATATTTAAGATATGCCGTTTTGACACCTGGATGCATATATCGTTTTTTTGAGTTTGTTTAACATGACCCTAAGTATTCCCTGAAAAGTTCAACTTAATAACCTTAGCCATTCCTGAAATCAATATAGATACTCCCTTTGGACAGCTTGGATGCACCTGGTGTCTTCTGATATAGTGCAACCCCCCTCCCCCTCAACATTCCCTGAAATTTTCAACTGAATTACCTCATTCATTCCTGGGATGCTGCGTATAAGCTCTTTAGACAACCAAGGTATACTATGCCATTTTGACAAGCAGGACATCTTTTGATTTAGTTCAGTAGTTCTAGGTGTACTAGTGCAAGTTGCAGTAGTATTTGCAGCCACAGTCGCAATCGTAGCATCAGCACTAGTAGTAGTATTCACATTCGTAAGTAGTAGTCTTTGCAGTCACGATCTATCGCATACGCAGTGGCAGTCGAGTCACATTTGTATTCGTAGTCGCAATGGCCACAGTCACAAGTTGTTGCAGTGGCAAGCAGTCACAGTCGTAAGTATTTTCAATCTTAAGTAGTCGCAGTTGCAAGTAGTCATAGTCAGAAGTAGTCATGGTCGCACGTCATTCGCATTCGAAAAAAATTGCAGTCGCAGTCGCAAGTAGTTGTAACCACAAGTAGTCACATTCACAATCACATATAGCCTTAGTCGTATTCGCAGTCGTAAGAATTAAAAATCATATTTTTTTCGTTAAATGGCTTAGGATATCACCTAAAACCATATACGGCATTGGCAACTTCCTTGAACACAGAGCTGTTTCTAGGGTTGGTGGCGCTCAGGAAAAAAAAAAATCAATTACAGCGCCCCCTCGCGAGTCAAATATAAGCAAAAAAAGCCGAGTCAAAGTGACAAATTGTATCGAAGTGAGCAACACCCCAGTTGTGGCTCCCCCAGCTACGGTGCCCAGGGCAGCTTATTCTCCCTTTGAACGGCTCTGCTTGAGCGATGTGGCTTTCTTCAGCTTACAAAATATAAAACCACAAATTCTTTTGTTAAATAGTTTTGGAGATAGGCCAAAACTGAGCAAAGAAATGGCATCTTCCTGGAGTAGTGTACCACGTTTTACTTTGCACAATTATAAACACATTGTTTTTCTATAAAATCATTGCTAAGACCAGCCAGGGGGGGGGGAAGAGGGCAAAAGCTGACATTGCCCCGGGCGCTGAAAACCTAGATACGCCTCTAAAGTTGGAAAGTTGAAATAAAAAACAAAAAAAAATTAGGCAAATTAAAAAACTTAATGTTCAAAAAGCTCAAAGGATAGGCAAAGTTTATGAAAAATACTTTCAAAAATGCCAGGATACATCTGTCTCCTCCCCCCAAAAAACGAATAGATTCCCTCCCATCATTAAACTCTGGCTCAACTGATCTGGCGGTCAGCTAAAATAGCTTTTAGCGAAATACATGAAATCACTAAAAAAAAAACCATCATATTAAGACTGTTATCAATAGTGCGCAGATCTTTCCTAGAATTCACATTTTATTGAAGTATATTCTGACCTTTAAGAAAAAGCTAATAATTGTATGCCTGTGTTTGTTTTAGAATACATAAAGAAATTAATTATAGCTACAAAATTTGATTCCAACAAAAAGCAAAAGCTTCTAAAACATATAATAAATTTTCCCCCTAGAATGGTGTCTGTAGAACTTCCCTTGATGGAATCAAAGACGAATTATCAGGGATAACCTCCCTCGGGAGACCATTCCAAGTGGGGGTGCACCGTCTTACAAAGCTGCTCGTGCTCAGTGTGAGATGTCTCCTCTTGTAGGTAATTCGAACGTACCAAACACGCACCACAAGTGTTTCCCATACTGGCTTGGAAAACCTTCGTACTACTCGAGATGGTTCTTCAGAGGGAGGATGGTAGATGTAATTTAGAAAGCAGTCATGGACGCCACACTAAGTCTCGTATGGGGGGGGGGTCTCACCTATTGCGGGGTACTATGGCGCTAATAAAGTTGTGCACGAAGTTTAATAAATCCTTATCTTCATGACTTTGTCTACTTTGTTATAGACAGAAAGAAGGAAAGAACGGAAAGACGGAAGACGGAAAGAAGCTGAAGTACCAAGAACAGTGAAAACTAAATCTGATTGTTTTAATTGGTGACGTGGAAATTTACACCGTATACATATTAAGAAATAATAAAATAAAAGTTAAAAAAATAGGGAATTCAGTTTTTACTGAAAAAGACCTTCATTCCTCACTCCAGACCTCACTGAAGTAACTCTATATTAGCATCTTTTCCCTACGTGGATCAGTTTGCGCCGATTGTACATTTTTGTTTTTTTGTTGTTTTTTTTTGGTGGTGGTTTTATTGGTTTTTAGTTTTATCTTGTTTTTTTTGTTTGTTTTTTTTATCTTGTTCTTCTTGTGTGTCTTTCGTGCTGAAGACGCCTTGTTTGTATACAGGCGAAATATCCGCGTTGTTTTATTTCTGTTGTTTTCTTTTCTCTCCACTGGCCAAAGGCTCGTTTGTTTGTTTTTTTTTTTAGAGATTTTTCTCTTTGTTGGTTTTTTGTCATGGCTGGCCAGTTCGGCTTAAGATCTTTCAAGACCTTCATTTGCAGATATAAAATTTTTGGTAGTAGCAAGGCCAAATTACAAAAAAAAGTGGATTAACAATAGATAAGCTAAAAACATATGGTACAAAAAATCTTAAGAAGGTACAGTTTTCCTTTAAATATGCAGTTGTCTTTGGGTTTCAATACAATGTTGATGTTTGAATTTTTACGGACGAAAAGCGTTTCCAGATTTTACTAGTTAGTTTTGCTCATTGTCAACGTGACAACACTGACGAAAATATGGTAGCCTACTGCCCCAAATCCATTGTATTTTGAATACTTAATTAAAAAAAGTTGCGGTTGTCAGTTATGAATAGACCTTTTAGGTGTCCTGCGTGCAAAAAATATTTTTATTTTGATGTCCTTGGTACTTTTTTTTAGCTTTTCTAAGAAAGTTAGATAAGTTGCTGTAGGAACTTACCTTATGGTATGGGTCTGGCGCTAGTGTCGGCAAAAAACTATTAACACCATCTAGCCTTTGGCGACACTCGGCATTTTGTCAAGCTTTATAAATTTTTTTTTTTGTCAGGAACAAAGATCGGGCACTTATTACTACTCTAATTGTATCAACTACGCTAATAAAAAATAACTAAATTAATTAAAAAAATTATTAATTATTCTCAATATTACACTGAAAAAGATGCCAATTGTCACCAAACGCTAGATGACGTTGATAGTTTTTGTCGACACTAGTGCCTGTTCCCACTGTTATAAGGTACCCATACTCTTTGGTAAATTTTACGGAGTAACTTTATTGACGTCATGGTAGACTCACATTAAACTTATCATCGAAATTCTACTCAATTTAGTAGATTTTCTGCTAAAACGGCAAAAACTATGAATAACAGAGCATACATAAGACGGATCAAAGACCACACATCTAAGATTTAGCTAATAACAGTTTATATGATAATTATCTTTTTCCCCAATATTATCAGTTGTCTTCCCATTGTCTCACAGCGACTAATTCATGTTTTTATCTATTTGTATATTCTTTCAGTGGATCGTGACATAGTTTTTTCTCATATCTTTGAGAACATGGTGAACTGCATATGCTATGCTATTGTCTCTGAAGAACAGGGCTACCACTTGGGGATATATGTTGGCCTCAGGCGGCTTGGTGATGCAGTTAGTTATTAGTAGTGGTAGTATTTTCACTGGAAATATATCATGTACCGAAAATGAAATTGATTTTACATTTTTCCATAGAATTTCATGAAGTTGTAGTGGAATCGGAAGAAGTGGTAGATTTAAGGAAATATTTCTTTTTGGGCGGGGGTGTTGGGTATTGATCAGAACAATTCAACAAGGCTAATAAAAAATAAAAATTTTGAGGAAACTGTTAAGCTGGGGAGATTTATGAAACTAGGATTGAACCATAGGGTACAGTCGGCTCCCCAAAACCATCAGATGACAATTTCTCTGTTTCAGCAGGTTTATAATGCATTGCATTTACTTATTTGATAATAAGCGCTGTTGTTGGTTTGTTTTTGTTCGTTTTGTCATGCCCCGGATGACTTTTCACAAATAAATTATTATCATTTATTTATTATTATATATTCAACGTCATATAAATTTCAACTTGTCAACGTAAAAACATACCTTAGCTCATAAGTATTACAACAAATAATGCATTAGTGCCATGGGTAGCAATCAAGGCAGTATCCAGGGTGGATTTCCTAGTTTGAACCCCCCCCACCCCTCCCAAGTTTTCTGCCGACTGGTAAAAACGCAAGAAAAATGCACATAAACAAACTTTGATGTGTTTTTTTTAATCCCTCAGAAAGAAGTACCACCCCGAACAAAAATCCTAGATACGCCTTTGGTAGCAATCCTGCAATCCAAAAATTAATTGCTTGCTATTGCTAGATTCGTTCTATAAATCTATGGAACGAAAAAATAATCGATATGACATTGATAAAATAGTGTACAATTTACATATATAAAATAACAGGGCAACTGTGTATTTTGTTCTGCATTGCAGCAAAAACACTATTACTTATAGAGCATCGCAGCACCAAATAGCTGCAATCAGCGCCTTTCTATGGCACGGTCTGTTTTGATACTTAGAAACACTGTTACTTATAGAGCATCGCAGCACAAAATAGCTGCAATCAGCGCCTTTCTATGGAATGATCTATTTTCTTGGTTAGAAAGAGAAATAGATACTTTCATTGCAGAGACCTCTTCCAGATATTTTACGATTTCTTCTTCGATGCCCTGACCATCCGAAAAAAATGGAGGAATATCACTACTAGCCATGCAAAAATCTGGTTTTCTTTACTGTTTAAGGTGGAGGACTATAAAACTCCAGACAAGAAGTTTCAACAAAGGTAATCTCACTAATGGACTTTTAATTTCAATTTGATCATCCTTGAGGGGCTTCAAGCTCTTATCCAGAAGTCTCAAAGTTCCTTGTCTTAATTAAAATATTTCTGTTTAGTTGGATCTGAACGAAAATGACTATTTCCAAAATAGTTATAGTTGCAAAATATTTTTTGTTCAACAGTTTCTTTAAAGGCCTACTATGGACAATTATAGATGCACACAGGACTGCAGCAACTGCTGCAACCATGATATATCGTCGTAGAATTAATTTATATTGATCATGGGCTTATGGATGATCTTCATTTGCACACTTTTTCAGTTCGTTTGTTTCCTCTCCTTCTTTAAAACAGTTGCGTGAATTTACAATTATTTTTTGGGGGAGGGAAAGGGGACAAAGGCTTTTTAGACAAAGGCTTTGTTCCCCCTAATCGACAGGGCTGAATTGAAAAGGAAATATAAATTTTTAAGTAGACTTTTTATTTTTGAAAACACTATCTTTGAAACCAGGAGATATTTTGTCTGTCTTTTAAGATTTTTCAGACTAAAAACCGAGTTCCGTAAAACATCAATCCTCGATGAAGTCATGTTCTTAGGCAAACTCGGTTCCAGCAGGAGCAAGTTCTATTTGTCACTGGCAGCTTCAGTATTCACACGGAAAGGCATAAATCTGGCGATTTTCACAAAGTCGCTTGTTCTTGTCTCCGGATTTGAATCATCCAGCCACAGGCATCGGAAATGCTGAAGGACATTTTGACCTTGTAATTTTTCTTCAATATGGGGGCAAGCGGCAAGGTAGGCAGTTCTGGCACTACTCCTGAAGTTCAGAGCCTCAACTTTTTTGTACCTTCGACCGGCATTCTTCCACTCCGACACCGCATGCTTGATTATCTGATGGAAGAAAATCCCCACTTGAATGGGAGAGCCCAGAAACTTTTTTTTTCTTCTGAATATCAGTCAAAGCACTTTGCTTGACAAAACTGCTGGCGGTCATCATGACAGATAGAACACAAATGCTTTGGTTGTGGTACACTTAAGACTGCTTTATATCTCTTGGTATCCACTAGACTTCATCAATTCTGGTCTTTTCTTATGGATGAATTTCAGGAAATACTCATCGAGAGCATCCCATTGCGGTCTTATGTCGATTTTAAATTCTTGGTTAGCATGCCTGAGACTCTAGGCAGACAAAACTAACAAACAAGTATGTGTCCAATAAGAGAGTCATGCATACTCCTGCCATTTACCCGTGCCCCAGCCATTTAAACATTTGCCTCTCAAATACTTGGACTATCTGTCTTGGCTTTTCTCTGTCTACAACTAGCCATGTCTTGATGCAACCTACTGCAAAATACTTGATAACTTTAATTCAAAGACTAAAACGAGAAAACGACTAAAAAAGATGGATTAGTAAAAGAAGATAAGAAGGGGCAATATAGAAGAAGAATAGAATATAAGAAGAAGAAGGGGCAATATAAGAAGGGGCAATATACGAACCAAGTTAGATGTAACAATGTCTTTTTGAACGGAAGAAAATGCATGTTTACAAAACATGCAGTGTCACAGTTTGAAACGTTTTAAATAAAACTCTTGCATATTTGCTTCGCTTGTCCTTCATAAGGAAAAAGACAGCAACCGCAAGTATTTTCCAGCTGATGACAAGAAAAATATGGACTTTATGAAACTAGGTTAAAAATATGAACTTTTTCATAATTATGAAGGGAGGCCTGGTAGCATAACACATTTTACGCCCTGTTCAAATTTCCTGGGAGTTGGTGTCCAAATTACACCTCCAATTAAATTGTTCACTAAATGTACTTAAATTTATAGGGTTATACGAGTTTGCGCGCTGCGGAGAATTTTTTCCAAAATTCTTTTATTTTAAAGCAGCTATGTAAAATTATCTCGCTGTCTCTCTCCATGATTTGACAAAGGAATGCTCAATGTTTTTGCTTTTTGCGGTGATCAAAATCTAAGCAGCTATTTTTTTTTTTATAGAAAAATTAAGATTGGTGTGAATAGTTAAAATTGGGGTGAACAATTAAAGGTCATAAAATCTATTTGCACCCATCCCAGAATATGCCTTAGTTCTTGTACTACCCTAGGGTCTTAAAAATACACTTTAAAAAGAAGGAACGCAACATAATAAGGATATATAATAATAAAATATAAAATTAAACATAATAATAAGAAAATAAATTAAACGATACAAGGGAAAAAACTTTTCAACCCTTTTCGGGCAGAAATTATATTTAAAAAAAAAAATAATAAGAAAAACCGTGAATTACTCCGACAAAAACTGAAGGGGTGAATTTCTTGGACAAAAATTAATTTGTTATTACAAGAACGACAATATGCCAGAAGTAGGCACTAGAAATGCCATGGCGTGGTCTCCTTTGCTAATTAAAAAGCACAAACCATTTTTTAATTTTCGTTCTATGAACGAACCACGGAAAAGGGACCAGTGGTCCAACTTACGGCCACTGACTCGATAAAAAAAAAAAAAAAAAAAAAAAAAAAAAAAAAAAAAAAAAAAAAAAAAAAAAAAAAAAAAAAAAAAAAAAAACGCATGCTTAACAATCCTTCTCGGGAAAAATAAGAAATTTCATTACTTTAAAGATCATCTTACACATAGTGAATAGTGAATTTAATTTCATTGGATAATTTTAATCAAAATTGCACCCCTTTATCTAAAATTATGTACATTTTCCAATGTTAATAATTTTGATGAGCAAATTCAAAATTAACATTTTTGTATATTTGGAATTAGTGTAAAAAGTAGGTTTTTTTGTTGCATATATTGCAATCAGTTGTTACTATCATATAAACAACAGACGCATTAAAACAAGTATTAGCTCATTTCTAAAGCTCTAAATTAAATGAACCTTAAATAAGCACCCCTTATCATTAAACTTGTAAGTTTAATGACATTCTCCATCACGTAAGATGTTTTTCTTCTTTCAGACCAACATGTCTATGACAAAATATTATCTTTAAAATACCATCTAAAGAAAGGACTTTCTTTTACGTGCGTTAGTCAAATATTAAGGTCTAAGAATTGAATTTACAGAACTCTATAATTTTGCAAAAAAAAAAAAAAAAAAGCAAAAAAAAACCACCAAAAATGTCACATATTTTATGTTTTTTTTTTCGTAACGATGCTTTAAAAAGATTATTTGAGGGGGGGGGGGGGGAGAAGGTCAGTACATTCCTAAAGAGGGGGAAAGCAAATAAGCACTTTCAGCCCTTGTTGTTTTTATTAATGGTGTGGCATTTTACAGTTCAAAGTGCGTTCAATATGTTTTCAGTGGGCAAATGAGCAGAAATGCATATTTGCAATGAAAACGTTTGAAACCGCTACGTATCAAAATGTTTAACTGAATAATACTAAAATAAGCACTTCTTATCGATGAACTTTAAATTTAAGTTGCTATTTTTTTCACTCATGTGCAAAACTGAGACGACTGTGCAAAACCCTATACAAAAAAAAAAAAAAAAAGAAAAAAAAAACACTACACAAAATACTGTAAAACGCTGTTGAAGAAGAGGAGCTGCTTTTTTATATGTGTTTATCAAATAGTATGATTTAAAAACTAAATTAAAAAGATTTACGTAATTTTGCAACAAAAAAATAAGTCCCCTTGATAGGGAGTATCATAAGCCGTCACTTTATTTCGTCACGATGCTTTTAGAACAAGCCATTTTTGAGTAGAGATGGGGTGGGGGTAGGTTATTGCTAGAGACGGGAAAAGAAAGTTAGCATTTTGTTCAGCCCCTAGTCATCTTGTTTGCCGAGAAAAAGAGCAGAAATATATTATTTCAATCCGAAGAGGGTCCTTGCCCCCCCCCGGCAGAACAAATTTCTCCATTGTAAGCTTGGTCTCAGCAGGTAACAGTGTAAATTACTACTATACTGTTTACAAGACCTCGGCCGGTGTGTCAAGGATCACGCAAGAGTTTTTAGACTTTATAATTGATCGGCCCTAAGTCGGGCCGAAAGCATTATATACTCGAGAGTAACTCTATCATTCTTGAGCTTAGTCTCAGCAGACAGCGCCGTTTTAAAGCAATCTGGCCGGTAGCCAAGTTATCTACAAGTGATTTTGACACTTTTACACAGTAATTGCCTCACCTTGACATTCTATTAGCAAAGCGTAATTTTACCTACAAGTCAAGGAGGCACACTTGTGCCTCTATAAAGAGGCGACCCACCACAATGTTAAGCGATTTCAGGTCCTAGAGGTCGCAGAGAGACGGCGGTAATCGCATTTTGTAGCCCAAGCTCAAACTAAGAAACTTGCAAAATTTCATCCTCCTCCGACATTATCTTCATGGGGTAAACTGGGCCGGAAGTTTGGACCCTCCCACCACAGCCCCCCTTTAACGTTGTCCGATTGGGCTGAAATTTAGAGGTTAAGCTTTCCTAGGGCCCGGGAGCTTATCCTCGAAATTTCAGCTCAATCCGATCACTCCTTCCCTGTTTTCAAAAAACCAAATATAGCCACTTAAAATTCATCATTTCTTTTTTTTTCTTAGCCACGCCTACAGGCCACAGTTGGCAACGGATCCGGTTGAATGAGGACTCATTCGAAGCAGAATTCGACCTGTTAGGGCCTTTTGATATTTTCAGACCGAAAAAATTATCCCCCGAATTTACATTTACGAAAAACCTTAGTTTTTTTCAAATAATACAGATAAACAGGTTAGACATGCTTTGTTATGAAAATATCTGCGCGTCAATTTTCATAACAAAGCATGTCTAACCTGTTTATGTGTATTATTTGAAAAAAACTACGTTTTCTAAAGAGTTAAAGAGGCTGAGTTACAAGGTCAACCCTTAAAACGTACAGGGATTAGGAGGCACAGTTGGGGGGGCTGAGTCACAAGTTCGAACCTTAAAACGTACAGGGATTAGGAGGCACCCTGTACGACGTGATTTGAGTATTCAGGAATTAAAAGCCTTAACACAAGAATGTTCAAGAGCGGGGGGTTTGGGGGGCGGCAGCCCCCCAACTTTAACTCCTGACACGATCAGCTAACAGTTAGTCAAGCAATAATAAGTAATAAACTGTACGAAAACGTGCAGAAATTATTTGAAAAAAACTACGTTTTCTAAAGAGTTAAAGAGGCTGAGCTACAAGGTCGAACCTTAAAACGTACAGGGATTAGGAGGCACAGTTGGGGGCTGCCGCCCCCCAAACCCCCCGCTTTCGCAGCCTTTAAATAACAAAAAAAAACAATTTAAACTGAAAGTAAGGAGCGACATTAAATCTTAAAACGAACAGAAATTATTCCGTATATGAAAGAGGCTGTGCCCTCCTCAACGCCTCGCTCTTTACGCTAAAGTTTTTATTGTTTAAAAAAAGAGTTGTGAGAAAGTCAAACTTTAGCGTAAAGAGCGAGGCGTTGAGGAGGGCACAGCCTCTTTCATATACGGAATAATTTCTGTTCGTTTTAAGATTTAATGTCGCTCCTTACGTTCAGTTTAAATTATTTTTTTTTTGTTATTTAAAGGCTGCGAAAGCGGGGGGTTTGGGGGGCGGCAGCCCCCCAACTGTGCCTCCTAATCCCTGTACGTTTTAAGGTTCGACCTTGTAGCTCAGCCTCTTTAACTCTTTAGAAAACGTAGTTTTTTTCAAATAATATGAATAAAAGACGAGGAATCGGTTTATTTATTTTATTTGGTTCGTCCAGCAGCGAACGGCCCTCAACCTGAACCATGTTTTAAAGAACTGACATAATGCAACAAAAGCATTTGGTCCGTTGACAACGTCCCAGGCTTGTGCTTATCACAAATCCTACGAGAGTACATATTGTGAGTAATATATACAACAGGACTAGAATCCAACCAAGGCTGCCTTGAGCGACAACGTAGGCACTCGCTGCTCGAGATGATCCCGAAGATGCCTCGTGCTTCCAAAGTCCTATGGCAACATTTCAGTCATCTGTGCACTACAAATTCTCCCAAAAGTAGCCTACACGCTGTGAGTGACACACACACACAAACACGATTAGACGGCCACCGACACTAACTTCAGTGACCACGTTAGTACTCGCTACTCGAGACGATCCCGAACGTGGTTCGTACTTCGAAAGTCCGTGGACGACGTTTCATTGTTTAGCGCATTGCAAATCCATCCAAGAGTCCAGGCTGTAAAAAAAAAAAAAAAAAAAAAAAAAAAAAAAAAAAAAAAAAAAAAAAAAAAAAAAAACACACCACGACTAGAAACCAACCAAGTCTGCTTTTGGCGATCACGTCAGTATTCGCTACTCGAGATGATCCCGAAAATGGCTCAAGCTTCGAAATTTCTTTTTAAAACCTCAAAGCTAAGTACCATCTATAGCTAAGGCTTGATGGTGTAAAGGTCGATGGTGTAAAGATATGGTTTATAGTTTTTAGATGTCTTTACCCTAAAGGGCTCGGCCACAGTGTCAAGATATAGCAGTAAGTTTACCGCAGATAATTTCTGGCTCTTCATTCTCGTTGCGAACAAACAGCTCCTCCTACTTCTTCTTGCATTAGCGCGTACAAACAGCTCCTCCCATTTGATCTGCCATCAGCGGTCCAATTACCCTGGAACACGTATTTTGCCAGAAACTTTCTCAAAATGCCTTTGAAACCAACTTGAGACTTCGAAACCTACTTTTAATTCCTAAAAATATCTAACAATAACATTGCACTACTAATTACCGATTTTCATATATGTATTGGAATAAACTAATTTAAAATTAGTTTCTTCAAAATTTAGTGTTCCAACGTTGAAGCCAAGTTTCGCGTTCAACAGAAATCTGACTTGTCTACCCGTGAAAAGGTCTAATGTCGCTTATGTTTTTACGTTCTCTGGAGCACTCGCACCTCGGTCCGGGTTTTTATAATGGGTGTGATAGGGAAAGATCATACTGCCTATAATTTATATACTGTGGGCTCGGCACATGTAGCTGATTTCGGGAACCGATTTCAGCATCAGTGGGCAGACGATAGCGGTAAGAAAATTGTGTTGAAAGAAAAATTTATTGCGCAGGATTTTCGAAACAAATTAATTAACTGGATTTTATTAATAGTTGCATGATTGATCTCAGCTTAGTTTTCAGCTCAGTAGCGGGGTCTTTCACCACAGGCATCTCTGGCTGACTATTTATTTGTATCCCTATTTTGTGTGTGATGCTATGATGAAAATCGGCCATGATTTAGTAAATTGGCGCCGAAAACTAGAAAATTTTTCAAGCTCAAATCGACGCAGATTTTTTTCAAAATCGACGCTGATTTGAAAATTAGCTTCGTTTGCCCAGCCCTGAACAATCCTTAGAAAAACATCTTTAGTGACAAATATCTTAAAAATATAATGAAATAAAAATTAATCAATCAAATAAAAAAATAATAAATTGGACACAGATGAATGTATAGACATTACAACTGCAACTAAGAAGCTAACAGAAGACACTAAAAACAGTTCCAGCTGCGCGCGGATTACGCTTCAACCCGGAATTGCAAACCGTGAGTAACAAAATACCCAATATGATGAGAGGACAACAAAGGTTGCCTTCAGGGATCAATTCACACCCGCTACCTGAGATGATTCTTCTAGCGACTGGAACTTTGAAAGACCTTCCATGTTCAACGAACCATAGCTATACCTGTATCTATCTATATCTATGGCTTGCAAACGGTACAAAACTATACGGTGTCTAAAGAAATTTGAACTGCTTAATGAGAAATGTTTTTAAAATATTACGAAATAAAAATTAGTCTCATTTAATAAAGGCAATGAGAAAAACCAACAAATTTTTTTATAAAAACCAGTATAACGCAATTGTTGGTCCCAAAAGTATATCGTATATTGAATACAAAGCATATTGAATACATTACAAATACGACTTACAAAACAAAATGAAAAATATTGCCAATGTAACTAGTCAGCCACAAGGCCATATCCAGGGGGAGGGGGGTTACCGAATTTTCCCCCACCCCCAAATTTTTATCCAGCTCGTAAAATGTAACAAAATGTCTATAAACAAGCCTTTAAATCGTTTTGTAAAGTTTTTTTTGTACCCCCCCCTCCTCAACCCCCGAAGAAAAATCCTGGATACATCCTTGGTCAGCCACGATCCAAAAAAGGAAAAGAGAAATGAAACGAGTATACGTGTATAACGCAATGGCAGTCTACTACTGAAAATTGAACTAGCAAGAACGATCAAAAGAGGTATTACACTTAAAAATAGAAGTAATAGGTGTATAAAAATAAGAAAACTAAACACTGCAAAAATAGAGTTGATCAAACACATAGCATTATGCAGATTTACAAAGAAAACTAGTAATATAAAAATATACATATAAAATCAAGAAAAATAAACACTGTCCAAAAACTAAAAGAACAATAGAGTTAATAGAACACAAAGTATTGCGCAAAATTACAAAGAACTAGTAATATAAAAGATTAGTGTATAAAATTAAGAAATCTAAGCACTGCCTAGAAAGCCGTTCCTAGTGGGGGGGGGGGGGGCAACCGGGACAGTTTTCTAGGTTGCCGTGGCTTGAGAGGCACCACGGCTGGGGAATTGCCCACTTTAACTCGTTTTTTTTTTTCATATTTGAATCGGGAAGGGGGCACTGCAATTAAGTTTTCCCAGGCGCCATCAATCCTAGGAACGGCTCTGACTGCCTAAGAACTAAAATGAAAATAATGTTTATCAAATAGGAAATGTTGTACAGAATTTAACATTAGACGAAAAGTAATAGGTATGGGACGACCAACGACAGCCTTGCGCTTTACAAATGACAAGAAGACAATACTGGTCCAAACTATGAGGGGATATTTGGAAAACCCTCCTCTTAAAGTAACCGAAATTCAAATTTTACACGCCAAAATAACCACTTTTGAGGTCAATCTGCTTAAGTTTGTCTTAAATATCTATGGACGATATGGCGGAAAATAATAATTTGAACTATGCCGATTGCACAACGTGCCCCCGAAAACCCATTTTTATGATAGCCTCCATATTTTACAAAAATGAATGCACTTCACCTGCATTTGCTCTTTCGACTCATTTTTCCCCTTTACGCATTCCACGACACTTCTTTTTTTTTACTTTTTCACTTGGTTTTCTTTGAACTGGCCAATTGAACTTTGTACTCTAGTATTTAGACCTTTTTTTAATTTGCTTACTGTAGTTCTGATTTCTCGAACTAAGACGATCCAACGTAAAATATAGGAAAAAAAATCTGTTCGCTTGAGCAATAACAATAATAAAAAAGAGGCAAAAAAAAAAAAACCAACAACAAAGAAATGAAGACAACAGAAAAGCTTGACACAAAAATTTAAACAAAAGTGTTAATATAAAGAGGTATGTCCTTTTAAACAGTTTTCACTTTTATTTAATTTCATTGTCTCACGTACTTTTATTTTATTGATTTAATATAATCTAATTTCTGCTTCATACTTCATTTTAATCTTATTTAATTTAATAACAAATTCTTTCTTTCTTTCTTATACGCTCTCTTTTCTCCTGCCAGGTTAAGTTTTACAATTATCCTTAGTGAATTTCATACATCAAAAATATAGATAAAAATACATGACACCCCCTCCCCCCCCAGGGGTGATACCTGTCTGCACCAAGCTTATTGTAATAGTATATCTGTGTCTTTATCACCGTAGGTAGAATAGTATTCATTCAGATTCATAAATACTTATGCATATTGGCTCCCAGAATCAATTCCAAAATAAAAAATTATTGTCAAAATGCGCGACCGTAATAACCTTAGTGACCGTAATAACCGCAATGACCGTAATAACCTAGCCCTTCCATCATCCAAGATTGGGAAGAACGACCCCCCCCCCCCCACACACACACACCTAAAAAATAGTGGTCTAAAGAGGTGCATTATATTTTTAGGCCAATTACCCTCCTCTCTCTACATAGAAAATATAAAAACAGATACATGACAGAATAAAATTGGTTTTATTTCAATTATTAAGTTCTAATTTTATTTTAATAATTTTTTAATTCTAATTTGAATTTAAATCTAATTACTTATAGGCCTGAAGCTCGAACTGTACTTGGGTATTTGAAAGGGTACATTAAAATAATTTTATAACTGAAAAAATAATATTTAATAGCACTATAAGAATACCGATTGAAAAGCACTAAAGTGGACGGAATACAATACGGTTATATTAACCGGTTCATTTTGTATGGGCTGCATAAGGTGTAATGGAGCTAAAATAGGTGCTTAATTTGAATACCAGCTCACGAGGGAAAATTCCCACTCGACCCGAGACTGAGGGGAATTCGTTCCCCACCAGAAAAACTTAGTCTTCAGTTTTTACATCCAATTAAACACACACTGAGAAACAACCCCAACACTTTTAGCTCAGGAACTCAAATTTATGAATGTAGTAATACTTTCTATGCTAAATCAAATTTTTCCATTTGTTCAGATATGATTAAAACGAAATGGAAATATAATAATGAGTAAAACTTTTAATTAAGACAGAGAACATCGAAAAAAAAAAAAAAATTCGTACATTATTTAAAGTCCAGAAATTTCGGCTTCCCTTCTGGAAGCTTTTATTAACAGGAAAAAATGAGGAAAGGGCTAAAGCAAATATTTATATGGCGTTTACTTTCTTTTCTCATCTTGGTATGTTATTTAATATATTACTCTTATATATTCAATGTTATTTTCTATATTTTTATGTTGTTATTTTATAATTTCAACTCTCTAATTTACTTTCATTTTCTCTTTGTGAAATGTCATGCAAATGTTACGTGGGACCAAAATGTTGTTGTGAGAAAAAAACAAAATAAACAAACTTGAAAAAACAAATTGCGTTATACTTTTTTTCCTTACAAACGCTATTGTTTTGGCGTTCAATTTCGTTACAATAACTTAATATTATAAGCAGTGGACATTTTATTACCATGGACTAAATTTTGCATGCAGTCTACCATTGTAGACCTTTTAGGACAAAGAATATGGAAATCTTATAAGGGTGTAAATTGATGCTAATGTCAAAATAAAAATGACGAACGCCACGGATGGCTTGGTTTGATCTGAAACGGTTGCACGCTTGTCTTTTCAGATATTTTAAAATGCAATGGAGGTTAAGGAAAGCAGAATTCAGTCCCAATTTAGGTTGTGCTAATGTTGTCATGTTGGCTTACCTACTTTCAAATGCAATGGAGGGCAGGGGCGTCCTGAGGCTCATTTTATTGGGGGGTGACCTTCGCAAATTTTACCAAATCGCTACCTGATTTCTGCCGAATTTTTAGCAGAAATTAAGAATTTTGCTAAATTTCAGCTTATTTTGCAAAATTTCTGCCGAAATTTTCGCCTTCGGCGAAAATTTTACCAAATGCCAAAAAAGTTAGGGGGGGGGGACACGCACGCCCCCCCTCGGGACGCCCCTGATGGAGGGTAAGAGAAGCAGAATTCAGTCCCAATTTATTTTGTAGTAATGTTGGCTAACCTACTTAACCTACCAGGATCTGCCTAACCGAGGAAAATTTTTTCCTACGCAGGTTAGCAAATCCAGTAAATGCGGCACTGAAGAACAAAATCAGCATTTTTCGCTCAAGAACTCAGATATATGAATATGGTAATACTTTCTACTTTAGATTACAAAGTTAAATCATATTTTTTTTTATGTTATGGTTAAAGTGAAGTGAAACTATAATAATTGGTAAAACTTTTGATTAATAAAGCGAACGCTGAGGAGAAAAGATTTGTTCGTTTACTAACAGAAATTCGAATGTCTCGGTTTCATGTCTGGAAGTAAAAAGCAAAAAAAAAAGAAGGAAAACAGGGTAAAAAGGGAGAAAAGACAAAAGCGAGCAGTTACTGTATCTGGCGTTTGCGTTCGCTCTTCGTATTTTTATATTATTTCTTATTTTCTGTTCATTTATTCTATTTTCTATTCTGTTTTTTTCGTTTATTTTCTACCGTTAACTATTTAATCTATTTTTTTTTCTTTTCTCTCTATGAAATGTTAAGTGAAACGAAAATATTGTCTTGACCAATGAATAGCTTTTAGGCTAAAGAGTATGAGGAACTTATCGAATAAAAACCCTAATATCGAAAAAACCCAGCACCATCTAGCGTTTGATGACTTTATTTGAACCAAAACGGCTGCGTATATATCTTTTCAGGTAATTCAAAATGCAGAGTTAAAGAACGTATAATTCTATCCCCGATTGGATTACCGTCCTAATATCAACTAACCTGCTAATCCTATCAGAATTTTCCCAACTGGAAAACGACTGGAATTTAACTTAAAATTCTTGAAAACAAAAAATACAGAGTAATTATCACTTAAAGAGAATTTTCAGCTACTATTGACATTTCTGAATTACTACAGAAATTGCTACTATTGCATGCAGACTAATCTTACCAAGTAAATAATTTTCTTTGAGATTTTCTACTTTTTAACGATGTCGCCAGACTACACTACAATTGCGGCTAGTGGTTTTAATGCCTATCTTGCTGTTTAAAATCGGCGAAAATCCAACTCTCATAAGTTCCCAATTCTCTTTGTTTTAGGCTAGAGAAGGTAAAGGCATAGACAGGTAAAAGGTAAAATGTCTAATAAATACAAAAATTCAATTTCTGGCAAAACACACCAACTCTTCATTTGCACATTTTTTTCCCCTGGTGGGTTTAAAATAACACAAAAGTATAAATACAAACTATTCAGTCTATTTGAGGCAGTTAAACCACAGATAAATAGAGGGACTACTAGTAATAATGGACTTGCAAATCTGCTAACTTTTTGTTCTTTTTACTGGCTTACATTTTCACACAGGCGGACCAATTGGGTGAAATTTAACTTTTCAAATTTTTGACTGACTAAGAATTTTCAACAGCACAGTATAGACAATCAGATTTAAGAAAAGCGACTTTATCTCTTGAGAAATGAGTAATAATGTGACTGGCTTACGAAAACACATCGCAGTTGCAAAGAAATGAAGCTAAACCAGAATTTCCACCATCAGGAAAAAAAGTAATCTCACTTTTTCTCTTTAGTTAACCTTTTCAAGCGTAAAAAGCCGTAAATAAAATTGATATAAATCTATCTAAACCTACATACAAAATGAGATCTTTTCTAAACAGATGTGTGTCGAATAATCCCCATTGGATAATTTTCAACGCGAGTACTTGCTTTACTGATTCCTGATAAGCTTGTACGACTCAAAGCTGGCTTAAGGGTAAATTCATTGGTCGAAACTGCTTCGTAAGCAAGACTACTCCGTCGGCTGGCCTGAAAAATGGACTAGTTTGAAGATTCAAGCCATTACAACCGTTCATAAAATAATAATAATAATATAACACAAGTTTTAATCTCAAAATGACACACTAGAAGACACAGCTGAACTTGCATTTTTCTTTTGTCAGAGTCAAGGTCGTAATTTTGTTCGGGGAAGGGGACAAAAAAAAAATTTACAAAACGCATTACAAATTTATTTATATGATTTATTTCTACTTTTTACCAGCCGAAGAAAAATTTCAGAGACGGAGGAGGTTTAAACCCGATAGCCCCCACCCCCTAGATAAGGCCTTGGTTAACGTAGATATATTTATCTACCAACAAGTTTAGCAGTTAAATTTTTATATTGCACAAACACCAAAGGGTGAACTAAGCATAGTCTCTACTGAAATTTATAATTACAACTGAAAAAAAAAAAAAAATTAAGAAGCTATCTTCTTTGAAGACTACTTTTCTTCTAAAAGCATTGAAGCACCAAGGAGAGTAGAAATGAATTCTTACATAACCACATATGCCTTAAAAAATAAGTAAAAAATCAGGAATTTAATTTTTGATAAAGTCTAATTGAGGGGGGGGGGGGTTTAACCCACCCCGAAATGTTTGTCCGACTCGTAAAAACGTAACAAAAATAAATATAAACAACTTTTTTATGCGTTTTTTAAGTTTTTGTACCCCCCCCTCCTTGGTACTTGTCAATTCTATAAAACACGCTCGAGAAGTGAAGTTTGGTTAATGCTAATGAAATAAAACAAAATTATGATGAAAATATAATAGTTTAGAAACAAATTTGGGCTAATTAAAAATAAAAACAAATCAGGAATTTAATTTTTGATAAAAAGACCTTCGTATGCAGTTTCGGATAGTATGGGGCATCAGGTTAGGTTAAAAATAGAAATAGGGACAAAAACTAAGATAAAACCCAACACGGCAAACAGGTTAAGAGGTTGTCTCTTTCCTTTGAAGGTTCAGTTGGCTTGTTGGCTGAAGGTTTAGTTGGCAAAAAAAATAAGATAAAACATATCACAGCAAACAGGTTAAGAGGGTGTAGCTTTCCTTTGAAGGTTCAATTGGCTGGTTGACTGAAGGTTCAGTTGGGAAAAAATAAGACAAAACATATCACAGCAAACAGGTTAAGAAGGCGAAGCTTTCCTTTGAAGGTTCAGTTGGCCTTGGGAATCAATAGACAGTTAATGTTTCAAATCTAACGAACGAAGAGGGTCGTCAAATTTAACTAATTAGTTTCGTTTATTTATTTTCAGGGTTCAATGTGGCAAGACATACGAAAATGCGGTACTACTCTAAAAACTTCATAATTTTGAAAAAACATCTTTTTCATCATTTTTGAAAACAACCATCATTTGTTAACTGACTTAGTACAAAACATCTTTTTAGAAATACCAATTAGGCTGTCCTATTCTATCCTACTTATCAGTTTTGTTGACTATTGACACATCAAGCGAATCCTTATTTTCTTCTGATTTCAAAATACAGCTTAGGTACTTAATTTTTACACATTCCAACTAGCCTATATTTATTCAATAGCCTGATTGAACATAACGATTGTGCCACCCTATTGATTCTTGTATTGCTCGGCGATCAGATGCAGATAAAGAGGGTGTTACAACCGTATGGCTCGGCTTGTTTGTAAACAAGAAAAGTTTCCGATTGTTTCTTCTTATGATTCAGTGTGGCGACAAGGAAGATAACTTATTCAACGAAAAAAAATCTTAATACAAAAGAAAAATCCTAGAACATAGTGGTTTTCATGCATATATAGACCTAAAATGGGTCTATGGTGCCAAAAGTATTCAATTTTGATGTCCTTGGTACTTTAACTTTTCTTTAAAAAATTCAAGTTCAGAATCCAGCGTGTTTCAGTGTGCCAAATAGAGGAATCTAGTTTTGTTTTGCACGGAAGCCAACTACAAGCTTCTACTATAAACTACTAAAACCAAAAACTCTAGTTCGGGAGTTCTGGGGAATTTATGCAGCACAACAAAATTGCACTGAGTGCACTAATCTTAATACTTTTCTAAAGCTAGAAGGCAGTGGCGGTTCTGGCCTCACCCAAAGCAAAATCTTGATTAGCGCCCAGTTCCCTGTTTCCCACAAAAATTTCAGACAAAATTTTAATAGAATTTTGATTTATTAATATTTATTTTTAATTTACTATTTAAATTATTAAATTATTACTGATTAGTTTAACTCAATTATTTTAATTACTATTTTATATTATTTTTTATTCTTTAATTCCCTTTATTTTGTTAATAAATTAATAATTTACTAATTATTTTCATTTATTAACTGCGCCCTCAACTTTATGTTAATAAATATAAAATTTCAAAAATTAACAAAATGATAATAACCGTTACATTATTTATTTGAAATTTTACGCCCCTAAAATTTCTGCGGCCAGGGCAGTGCCCCCTCCGTCCCTCCCCTAAAACCAACTCAGGCTAGAAGATGAGTCCACAATAAAGAGAAAAGAAAACTTTGAAATAAACAAAGAAGAAAACGTAAAAAACACACAACGAAATTAACGAATAAAACACCAAATAAGGGAATGGATGAAAAGAGCCATGACAGCTAACAAAATTTAAAGATAAATTCTTATCTTTTGCTGTTGACTTCTGTAAAATATCGTTTGCACCCAATTTTTTAACAATAAAACTGTCTTGACTCGATTTTGTCAAAAGAAAGTAATTCACAAAATATCTGACTAATATGTCTAAATTCCAGAGGACATTATGAAAATTGGAAAATAGATTTGTTTGAAAAAGCGGTGTTTTTTTTTTAAAGTCATATTTTTCCAAAGACAAATGGTTGAAATGTAGAATACATTTAACAGGTACATAGGGAAGTGTCAACCGAAAAGTCTTATATATGTACAATTACTTTTAGTATTGTGTTTTTGAATCTTTATATTTAAGTTAATTGCTCAGGAAACAATAGCATACTACAATAACAATAATCATATTGATCATACGTATTTGATACATACGTTTATCATATGATCATAATGATTAGGATGACAACTATTTTTTTCACAACTGACACTTAATTTACCATTTACTTCTTTTGATAAATGAGAATGGAGCTTACAAATACAAATTAATTATAGTTATCATATAATTATTTTAATGAATTTTGATAATTTATTACAGAAACTTAATTCTGTAACTATATTGTAAAGTAATACCCTATACCGTAAAGTGTAACTATATCGTAAAAAATGAATTCAAATGAAACAATAATGCTATTAAAACTAAAATCTAATAGTCCAGTAAACTAATAAAAGATAGATTGATAGATAAATAGATAGATATATTTCAAAGAAATTATAAAAATAATACAATAAATAAAATCCCTAATCCCCGTGAAGGCTCCATGGCCTGTATAGGAGGGGGTAAAAAGAGTATAAAGCGGCATTCAATTTGCCAAATATTTATAAATACAAATTATAGCATGTACACAGGAGGTCTTTCGGTCCCGAGTTCCCCTGAAATCACAAGTTTCTTATGACTTTTCCTATATTTACTTAATTCTCCCACTAATTCACCTATTTTCTTTTTTCGAAGGTGTTCCCCACCCATGGAAAAAATCCTTTGAACGCACCTGTAATAATTATATATATGTTACCGTGAATGTTCGCAAATCGGTGAATGTCGACATTCACCGGTGAATGTCCGAAATACCTTTTTTCTCCTCGGATTTAGTCAGCGTTGCAAGTCAACTTTTTCAGTTTAATGCAAGGTTTGATGATGACAGGTTAGATGAGGTTGGGTTAGCTTAGGTTAAGTTTTTAACCCATTTCTGATATTTAGAACCAAATTTAGCCTAATCTAACCTAAGCGAACCTAAACTAACATAGTCTAACCTAACTTTAACTTTTACCATCATAGCTTGCATAAGACTGAAAAAGCTGACTCGCCAAGCTAATCGAATCCAAGCAGAAAAAAAGAATTTTGGACATTCACCGGTGAATGTCGATATTCACCAGATTTCGGACATTCACGGTAACATATGTATGTTACCGAGAAAGACCGAAATCTTGTGAATATCGACATTCACCGGTGAAAGTCCAAAATAAGAACATTTAATAAATATTTCGGACATGCGACAATGTGTTTGTTGGCCAGTCAGCTTTGTCAGTCTTATGCAAGGTTTGATGGTGAGAGGTTATTATAAATCTCAGAAAAGGGTTAGGATTTAGGTTGGAATTTCAGAAATGCTCATCATTCACCATTATTGGATGGTGAATGTCAACAAACGCATAGTCGGTTAGTGTATGTCCGAAATATTTATTAAATATCCTTATTTCGCACTTTCACCTGTGAATATCAACATTTACCAGATTTTGGTCTACTTTAACCATTGGAAAAGAAAAAAATATTTGACTTTCAACTGTTAATGGCAGAGCAAAAGAAAGTGTTTGGAGTTTAAACCCCTCCTCCAAACAAAACACTACATATTTCTATATACAATAGGCCTACCTATACATATATCTTTCCATGGTTAAAGCCTTTGCTCCTATTTATACTTGAACAGTTCCAAAATCGAATCCTGACTACACCTATACCACAGCCCATCTATGAAAAGTTAAAGAACCATACACCCCATGTACTATTGCCTTCGTTTGGCAACCCTGTCACAATACTTACAGCACTTCTGGGTTTCCGTGAGTAGACATATCTGCAGCAATAATAAAGTACTCCAAATGAAGCAAGCATGTGGAGACCAGCAGCAATTAATTGCCCAGTATCACCAATGTACACTTTACTATATTTTGGTTCAACTAAAAAATTAGAAAAAATTAATATTTGGATTCCGAAACACCTATCATTACCTAGGAATCACCAATGTACACTTTACTATATTTTGGTTCAACTAAAAGAATTAGAAAAAATTAATATTTGGATTCCGAAACACCTATCATTATTTAGGAATCACCAATGTAGACTTTACTAAATTTTGGTTCAACTGAAAGAATTTGAAAAATTAATATATGGCTGCCGAAACACCTATCATTACTTAGGTATCACCAATGTAGACTACTACATTTTGGTTCAACTAAAAGGATTTGAAAAATGAAAATAAAGGCTTCGGAAAGACCTATCATTATCAGAGAATTTAATACTCACCACCCCCTCCCCCCCAAGGAGAAAATGAAGAAGAAGAAAAGGATTAATTGTGCATTGTGGCACATTCGCAAATGTTGTGGTAATGGCTATTTTTGTTAGTATTATATGGAGATTTAATTGTTGTATTTTTTGTGACCGTCAGTTAATATAATACTGATGTTCCAAAAGCTCTAAAATCTTATTTTCAGTGATTTCACCATCTCCAAACTTTTCAGGGTTTCTTCAAACATCGCCAAAAGAAGGTTGGGTCCACCGAAATATCCTCGAAAACTAACTATTTCTATTTTACATTAACATTCATATATTTAAACATTAAATTCTGGGAAGATTTTGCAGTACCCAGTTTTCTTTCGGGGAAATCCTTAATAATTTGGGGATAACGGGATCTCTTGTTTGTCCAAAAAAGAAGAAATGAAGTCATTAACGTCAATACCTGGGTCTTTGAAGCAGCCATACAATCTACAGGACTAGGGTAAATGATCGCTACTCGGATAATACTTTCTTTAATATTCAGTCAAACTCATACAGTAAGCCAAAGAAAGGGAAAAGATTAACATGTCTTTTCGTTCTAATAAACTCTAATATTTAAAAAAAGTTATAATTTTCACTTCCAACGCATTTAACAAATTAAATCCTTCTAAGTTTAAAAATACTTTATAAGCACTTTAGTGCCCAATTCAGCCTAAATCGTAGTATATAGCACCAATGTCCTATACGTAGCCGCACCATTTATATCAATAGTGTGTTGATAAGCACATTAACACATTTCTGATCTGTTTAATAAATTAAATAGAAAAATAAATAAATTAAATTGATCTAATTAAATAAATTAAAAAAATGAATTAATTAAACAGATGTTTTAATGTGTTAATAAACACATTTTTATCAATACCATAGTGAAACCAGTTTCAGCCTCTGTCCGCAGTAGTCACATTCGTAAGCGGAATGCGGTCGCATCTGGGATACAATTACTTATTATATCTAAGCTGGTATTCTAACCAATTCTGGTTAGAATATAGCTGGTATTCAAAAACATCATCGAACTATTCTGTATTTTGGCAAGTGCCGTACACATGGAGGGGATGATCCGGGTATATATTATTCAAACTATCAAGCTTAAATCTGTTTTTATTGCCCCCTCCCCCCCCCGTATGAGACTTCTAATATCGTCCCTTCTTTCCATGAAGGGATTTTTCGGGATAAGTGAATTTTTCATGGAAGGGGAGCCAGATATCCTACAATTATTTAAAAAAGATCAGAAATTAAAAAAAAAGTTTTTCAACTCAAAGTAAGGAGCAGCAGCATTAAAACTTAAAACTAACATAAATTATTCCCTATATGAGGGGGTTACCCCCTCCTCTACAGGAGGGTTATCTGATACGCTCAATCTGATGGTGTAATTTTCATTAAGGTACTATGACTTTTAGGGGGTGTTTTCCCCCTTTTTCGAAAATTACCTGTCCCCTGTACCTAAAAAAATTCATAGGTACATTGAAATTCAGACCACAAAACACAATTTTCTGAGGCTGAAAACACATTGCAGAAACGTCGCAAGCATTTCACGAATACAAGGTCATGACTATTGATATATGCCAAAGTCTTGTTATTGACCTAGAACCTAGTCTCATACTTTATATACCCATCCTTAATTTTGGGCGTACACGTCTATGACCTACATACAATGGGTAATTAGGTAATTAAGTAATTAGGGTAATTAGGCAAAATACTTGTTTTTTTTTATAGTGGAAATCTACAAATTCAAACAATTCTGAAAAGAAAACATTATTGCTCTTCCAAGGACGCTTACATAACAATAACAAGTTTCTTTAATACTTATATCCGTGGCTACAAACACCCATGTCCTTAAGTTGACTGCTGTCTAAGGCCATTGGTGGTTCTGGGCCGGGCGGTGCAGCTGCCCCTCTCCAGTTTTTCTGATATGAAATTCCTTTATATTTTTACACTCCTATTAAGGTACTTAATTGACAAAAAACTGCCACAGCTGGAATTTTTGTACACCATCCCCCCTCAGTTTATGAGGCCTAAGACCATTACCGTCTAAGGTCTCCTGACAAAGCGGATAACACAACATCTCCATTATAAAAAGGGGCATTCAAAATTCAAATGAACCGTAACGACTCCTTTATAAGAGGAAGACTCCTGCACTTCCCACCTGTGCAGCTTTACTAACTTTTAAAAAGAACAATAAAATTTATCTTTTATTTGTTTTTACAAATGAATGAGATTTATGTCCCATTTTCAAAAACAACAGGTAACAAACTGAGCGCCCTGTATAGTAGTTGGCTATGTCTGTAATCTCTAGAGAAAAGATGTTCATAGAAAAATCCGTTCATTTTCTTACGGAAATAGTAAAGCAAGTAAAGCACCGAAATTGTAAAGCAAGCTAACCTGGCCGAGGTAGCTACGTTTGTAGAGCGCATGCTCACTAAGACTTCTAGTCATAGGGTTGTGGATTTTTCCGTCGTCTAAAGGCGCAAATATAGAGAATGTATTCTTTGTTTTGGGTAAAGGCTGCACTTGCGGAGTAATAAAATGATATCAGACGATTTTTCAGTGATAGATGAACAAGGAATTCGATTAAAAGTCGAAGGAGGAAATTATTCCCTTGATAAAATGAGTTCTTTCTAAAGTTATAGTTTTGGTAAATCTATCCGGTTTTGTGTTAGGGCTAGGGGACAAAGTAGAAACTTTCAGAGAAAGCTCTTCCGGGGGGAGGTGGGGGCAAAATTTCTTCTCCGATCCTCACAAAAAAAGTACACGATTCACTTTTTCGTTTTTTTCATTACTGTCGTCCGACAAGCCTTGCATCTGGCTAATAAATAAAGAAAAAAGAGGGAAAATCACATGATGAAATACAAACACAAATAGAAGAAAAGAAGAACTTCCAACAAGCCAACTAAAACAGACAGATAAATGCACTTTAGGAAAAACAGGGAGAGGGGGATGTTGTTTTCTTCAGAAATTAGCTTTTTTCGATAAATCTAACAAGTCTTTCGGTAGGTCTATCCGGTTTTGTCTTAGGACTAGGGGATTGATTTGAAGCTTCTAGAGAAAGTTCTACTGGGGGGGGGGGGGAGGAGAAAAAGGTGGAGAAAGCACGATAAAATATAACACAAATGAAGTTCAGAAATACCTTTTACAAACCAACTAAACAGACAGATAAACTACACATTAAGAAAAAACAGGCGGAAAAGTTATGGTTTAGATCGAGCGAACCGCTAAACTGATCCTGTTTATCAATATTGTTGGCAAGAAGAGAAGTACCTCCATGTTTCCTCCAGTTGCTCCAAGAGAAAAGGTGAGGTTGTAAAATACAATGTCTAGGACTTTAAAGCCTAGGACTATTTGCGTTAGCACTATTTTACAAAACTAGTTACCTGACAATTGACACCCAGAAAGCATCAATTTTACAGTAATCTATCTTTTTTAAGTGGTGAAAGCATTAGTCAAAGCTCTTTTGCTAGGAGCATTACTCCAATCCGCTTCGACTTTAAAACAAATTTAACTTTCAATTTACACGATATACCAGAAATATCATGATCTAAAAGTGGAAATCAGTGAAGCAAGCGTATCTGTTTTATTTCTGCTGCTGCTACTTCAGCCCTTTTCTTTTTCAATCCACGAAAATATCATTGAACTATCTTAAAAAAAGATGAATTAGCGATAACCAATAATTAATACACTTGTTGCGCGTAATATTAACTTGAATGTAATTTTTAGCGCAAAATATGAATCGATGTCTTCACATATGCTGTAACAGTTAAATTTTTTATGCAATTTACCTTTTAGCTGGCACTTTTAGGGCTTTCAGTGGACCCAGCTCTAAATGGGTATCTGGAAAAATCTGGGGAGGGTAAACAGGAAGGGTGTGCGAAAGAACAGGATGGCTAGCCCCCATTGCACTTCCTGGATGAAAGGCCATGAAACAGAGATCGGCACCGCCGGTAGGGATAGTAACATTAAAAAACCACATTCCTTACTCTTAGGACCTTCTGCCTGCCCTCCCGTTGTGGCAAATGACCTCATCGGTTGTGTGCCACATGAATTCTAATAGTTTTTAGTATTGAGCCTGATCTGACTTGATATGTTTAATAAATTAAATTAATTAAATAAATTGATAAATAAATTAATTAAAATTTAACTTAATAACTTTAATTTTAATATTTAAATTTAGTTTCATTTTATTAAATTTTATTAACGTAATTTCCAATTTAATGGAGTTTAAGCCCTTTTTTTGAACTAGATATTATGAATTTTTGACAAAATTTTGAACAGATTTTGTGAACTAGATACACTGTTGCTGTCATACCTGAATATTGCATCTGATATTTCGACACTTATAAAATAATTGCCAAAAAACGTTCGCTAAATTGCTTGTTCTCAAAGAGAGGATAAACAGAGTAATGCAGACAAGGAAAATCGAAGTGTGATTGAACATCTAAGACAAATTGTTTTTCTAAATTAAACAAGCAATTAAAACTAATAATTTAGTTGCCACAGTATATGGGTGATAAGAGCCCCCTTACCGTTCGATACCGTCCCACTTTGTCGTAACGATAGCAACAAAAGTCAACAAGTCCTTTTCTGAAAGAAGGCCCTTGTTAGTAAATGCTACTTAAAGAATAATAAATCAAGTCGTCTCTGTTACATGTAAAGACTGGATTTGAAACTTTTCAGCGAAAAATAAACTTGATGCTCTCAAAGGAAACATCAGCAGGGCAACGCATGTTAAATCACATTCTCGGCCTTCTGATATACAATGCCCTGATAATCCTCCTATTGAGAAGAGGTTAGCTAACGATTTCTTGCAATTAAAAATAAAATTTCTGCTCTCAAAGGAAACTTCAGCAGGCCAATATATGTTCGATCACATTTCATACTCCTGATCTACGTGGGTCTGATGATCCTCCCTTGAGAACAGGTTAGCAAACGGTTTCTGCCCATTATCTAAGAAGTGGTGAAATGTGAGACACGATTTATAAGTGTGACAGCGATGATTTAAAGATATAGTCAAAACAAATTGTATAAAATAATAAAATAAGTGCTATGAACTGAAAAAATAAGGTAAAATAAAATGTACTAACAAAAAATAAACAAAAATTAACTAAAAAACTAGGTACTTAAACATAAATATATATTCACAGAATAATCAGGGATAAACTAGATGTTAAAATGAATTTAAAAGAAGGTAGTTAAAGAGTTCCTTTAAGGGGTCCACAATCGGCTATAATAATTGATCACTCCCTGTTGGTACCCATCCTCTCTTCATGTGTCCTTCTAAGCAGAACATTAGTAGTTTTTTGACCTAATTTCTATCCTCGCCCCCTCCCCCCCAAATAACTAAGAAAGAGTAATGAGTATTTAATATGTCTATGATCTCTCATAGAATCTCGCTATTTAATATTTTGAATGAATCAACTTTTCGGCCAACTGCCTAGGGCTAAACTGCAAACAGGTCGTCCGCGGCTGGGGTGGGAGGATGTGATAAAGAAAAATATAAAGGAAATGGGAACTTCCTGGGAGGGTACAAAGAGGGATCCTTTGAATAGATTGGGATGGAAGTTGAATGTGCGTTGGCATGAGGCGGCTTAGTGATGCGGTGAGTTGTTAATAGTAGTAGTAGTTAGAATAACCCAATTATATCTTTTGTACACGAGCATAGGATGGGGGCTTCTACAAAGGAACGGGGACTTTGACACGAACCTCTTCCCCTATCTTCCGATTTTTACTTTTTAACAGTTTCAATAACACAGCGGATAAATACATTGCTGGGCAATACGGGACACAGGATTGGATTCCAGCTGCCGCAAGGTTGGGCAATAGGCTTGCTACCTGTCCCTGTAAAAAAGGAGCCAGCAACTGCAACACCCATTCGACACCCTGCCCACCATCAATGGCTCTAAAGGAATTTTTTTCTTTATCTTCTTTATTCTTAATATTATCTATATTAATCATCATTTAAGTATTTTTTTTTAAATCCGTGCTCATCAAAACATCGCTTCACAGGTTATTAGCAATGACTAAAATTCTGTTAACAAAATGGGGGACCATCAATGATATGTAAACTACTGACATGTTAGTTACATGTTTTTATGACACTAAATGTTTTAATGGAAAGTTTTTCCCGATGATGATCCACGGTATTTAGTGAACAGGGAATACCCTGTATTTAGGACTTTTTTTTGGTTAGGAGAGGTTATTTCTCTTGAGGAGAGGGGGGCGATTAACACAAAAAAGCTTAAAAAGTGTATACCCGATTTTTTACAAGTATTTTTGTTACGTTTTATTGTCTCAGACAAAAATTTCGGGGGGAGGGAGGAAAAAAATTTCAGGGAGGGCAACTTCCAACCGTAGTACTTATGAATGAACAATGAACCAATACTGTGCCTTTTAGAAAGTTTGACCTCTGGAAATACCATACGAAACTTTCCAACGAAACGGCAGAATGATACCATTATGAGAAATAAAAGGTCGAGTTTACAGAGTGGCTTTGGGACTTTAGTGACTTTTTAAGTAACCTAATAGTACCCGCTAATACCCGCTAATTCCTTACGACAAAATACCAGAATGAACGCGCTGAGACACAGCCCTAATACATCACCACTCACATGTTTGTTAGATGTTAAATCTAGATCGGTATGGTAGATACCAATCAGATCGGTCGGATTGGCGACACAGCATGCCGGCAAAAACCTGCAGTGTTTAGTCAGCAGGCAATGCCATATCATCAAGGCCGTATCGAGGGGAGGAGGCATTGGGCTTGCCCCCCTCCCACCCCGAAATTGGTGTCCGACTCGTAAACACGTAGCAAAACTGCATACGAAAAATTTTTGATCCGCTTTTTAATTTTTATCCCCCCCCCCGAACCAACATCCTGGGCACGCCCTTGCATATAAGGTAAATGTTATTTTGATCTTTGACATAATCGACTGGTAAAATAAAAATAAGCTGTGGAGGGGGATTTAACAAGATTTCAAAGGTAGAACTTATACAGAGGATTTAAATGAGGCAGGGTTGGACCCATCCAACTAAATGACAACTGAATTCTTACAACAAAACGGTGGAATGAATGCATCATGAGCAACATCTCCTGAAGGACATCGAAGAAGAACTGCAAGATCAACGGCTGCAACACACGCTACTGCGAAAGCAAGCAAAATCCCAGCAATGGTGAAACCAAGAAGCCATACAATTCTAAAAATAGACAAGTTTACTGAAAAATAATTACAAAACATAACCTTGAAATTTTATGAAATTTCAAAAAAATTATGAAATTTATAGAATTCAGCTACTAAAGTTTAGTAGTGCTTCTAATGATAAATTTCAAATCGACTATATTGCAGTTAAAAGGAGCCCTGATCATAGTCACTGGAATAGCACTGACTTAGTAAAGAGCAATGAATCTCTCACGTATTATGTTATTTTTTCTATATTTTTCTTCGGCAATCATCATACAAAGCAGAGGGTTGTAGAAAACTATAGAAGGGCTCGTTCTATCGCAAATTCTGAGTTCTGGTACCCCTTTGGACCATTTCAGGGAACCAAAACCTGCTCCATTGAACGAAAACCTGCTCCCCTATATAAAATAGAACAAAGTAGCAGATTCAGCTAGAATCTAGTACAGCGCGTCTTCTAAAATTCTAAAACAACATAGATTACAAAAAAATAAACCCAGATTGTAAACAAAACCCAAATAAACTTAATCTCATTATTAAATTGAATTCCTAAAAAAATCATTTTTATGATTTTTTTTTTGTAAAAAAAAAGAAGTACAAAACCTGATAATATCGCACTGGTTAATACTACTATTTTTTATAATAATCACTTCTTATTTAGTTAGAGAACTTAATTTATTATGTTTTTTAAATTTACTGCCTGACTTCCTTTACTTTTTTAATCGAAATTAGCATATTTTGTGGTAAGTTCCTTCAACTACACTAAGAAAATTTTTTTGTTTCGACTCGAGTTTAAGTTGATATTTGTTCAGTCAGAACCCAGTCTGCAAAAGGTACAGCTAAGCAGCATGTTAAGCAGGCTAGCCTACTAGTGACGAGGTTGGCCTACTAGTGACGGGATGCTGCTTTCATTACCTTTTGCATATTTCAGGGTACCTGAAAGGAAAAGTAGGGACCAGTTTGGGTCGGAGTTGAAAAGAAACAGAATCACTAAATAACGTTGATGATTTTCATGTTGCAAGAGTGCAGCATTGAAATGTTGCATCAGTTAGCACCAGTTTTCCGTATTCTTTGGGTTGAATCAATAATTCATGTGACAAGAGTCAAATGCTGTATACAAAACTTTAAAAGTAATTTTTCTACAACTCGAACCAAAGTGCCTGGTCGTTATTTTCTAGAAAGTATTTATTGACAAAAATCTGAAAAATTAGATAACAATTAATGGCGGCGAATTCAACCTTATCCAAAAATCACTGTGATTTCGGATCGCCTTGAACCAATATAAATAAAATAATATATAAAAAAATAAAATAACAAATTTATAATGATAAAATAAAAGAAAGTCAATACCATGAAGATGCTGAACGTACTCATTAAGACAATTTTAGCTTTTATCATCAAAGTATATCATTAGAGACTAAGGTCGTACCCAGGATTTTCATTCGGGGGGGGGGAAGGGGGTACAAAAACGCATAAGAATTTGTTTATATACATCTTGTTACATTTTTACTATTCAGAAAAAAACAGAAGGGGAGGGGGCGAAATCCCTATCCCCCACCCCCTGGATACGGCCTTGTTAGAGACTAAGCAAATTGTATTAAAAATTAGCGTATGTAAAATATGAGGAAAATATACCTTGTAATTGGTAATCTCAAAAACTCCCCGAAAAAGATGCAAAAATTCGTTGCTTCTGCTAAAATTTGATAGAGGGCACTCAAATCCTCTGTGTAGTCTTTTTAATAGAAATTAAAGGTTTAGAAATTAAGATTCAACAAGTTTAGATGGGTTAAGTGTTTTAATATTAGGGTTTGATGGTTAAAAGGAGTTAGGGTTTTAATGATAATTAATAAAATAGATACTAAATGAGGTAGCGAACGATTGGGCTTTCTTGACAGTATATTCATGCCAGTCTCTGACGACAGACTTTTTTTTGCCACCAGAAACACCTCAAGTCTTGACAAAAAAATTTGAAAACTGTAATGAGTAACAACGTTGTTTTTCTTCAGTCCTGGGTTGACACAGCTGGTTTGATCTGAGTTTGATAATACGGGCACATATATTGAACTCAGCTATGGCAGCACACTGCTAAGGGTCGAGGGAAGGCCCTTAGCAGTCAAAAAGCGTCGTTAATCCAATACATACATACATCGCTTGATTCGACAACACCATAATTATGTAATATACGACTACCATTTATTTGCTTATAGTGAGCCGAGAGAAAAAACAAATTGAGATCTATGTTCCTGCGCGCAACAAAATGTTCTTGCGCGCTCGCGTACAACATTAAACAACATCACACGATACCACTTAATCCTGTTTGATAGCGCTTGTTTCCATAAAATGATGCACCATCGCTATCACTAAATGATGATTTATTTGTAGAAGTGAAATGATTTTGTTTTCTTATAGACTTTAATGTTCATTAAGGCGCTAAGTTTCGTCCTTAAATCACTAATTTTTCAATATATTTAGAAATTTAGAGCGTTTCTTTAGCTTTATTATTAGCTGGAACTCCTTACTCAAAGTTTGTTACCATACACTGTTAGATTTACGTCTACAAGTGAAATGACGTCGTTTGCTTGTTTTTAGATATTTAATGTTAATCTGGGCGCTCCTTCTCTTTCTCAAATTATTATTTTTTGAATATATCTGGGGACTTAGAGCGTTTCTTTAGCTTCAAGGTTAAATTAAATTATTTCAATTGGAGTCACGAATTAGCATATTAACTGTTTCTGGGTCTAATTTTCGAAATTCCGACTTTCTGATAGAATGGGGAGTAGACAAATTTTTTCTGTAACCTTTTTTGACGACAGAACCATCGAATTCGACGTTACTCGTCGCCTTCGGCATCAGACATTTGTAGTGTCGAAATGAATTTGAATAAAAATACAAATTTTCTGCCGTGCCGATGGAGTTCTCAAATCAAACAAGGTTAAAGTGTCTATAGCCAATTGCTTCTCAGAACGTATTATTTTTTTTCTTTTCTTTTAAAGATGAAAACCAAAGGGCTGTAGGTTCCCTAATATGACTAAAATCTGAATAAAACATAATTTAAAGGAAGTGGACTGGGAGCGGCTCAACTTACAGATGGACGTCTAATAAAATGTTTTATTCAACAAATTAACTAATTAACTAACAAAGTTAACTAACAAGAACATTAATTAACAAATTAACTAACAAGAGCAAGAAAACATGTGCTTTTACGTCAGGCGGATTTTAAAACTAATTAAAGATCAAGAAATTAAAAATGATATTAAATGTAGCAAATCAGATTAAGTAACATAATGTGCTTACGTGCATGCTAAATCATCACAGCACGCAATGAGACCAGTGACCCCTTCAACAAAAAACAGAGGGCCTGACCAGAGCCCAGAACTCACGTGATGGTAAGGAGATACAGCCATTATCAACAAGACCTAAAACAAATAAAATATTTAGATTTAAAAACGAGAAATACAAAAAAGGTTGAGGTTTTTATGAACAATTACTGCGTTTAGGAAGAAGTTTGTACAAGGGTTAATAAGTGAAATATATTTTCTTTTCTACAATATCAGGGACATGAATACAGCAACCTATGTTGTTCCCTGAATCCTTCTTAGGTCTACTCACATATGAAAACCATGACTTTCTTAATTTTTCTTTCGGTTGTTTCAGATAACCAAGTAATGAAGTTACTGAAGTTGGAATTTTTTCGAAGATTTGGTACTCTTGCATTATGCGGGCCTGTCAAGAATTAGATAATGGAAACCAATCACGAAATAGACCGAGACGCGTGATGAAAAACAGGTTTACGCTGCCTTGTCGGATATAAACAAACTGTTTCTCCCTCCAGGAACTATATCTAAACTGTTGTTTTTTGGGGTTTAGGGGGGGGGGGGGAGGTACCTAGGTTAGGTTACGTATTTAATATATGGTATGCTTTGCACCCCACCCTTCCCCTAATGTGAAAATATATAGCCCAAATTTGTTTCTAAACTATTATATATTCATCCTTTTTTATTTTATTTCGTTAGCATTAACCAAACTTGACTTTTTAGAAAGGCCCGCATAATGCAAGAGTACCGAAGATTTTTCACCCACGATTCTTTATAACTCGTTTTCTTAAAATCACCGACAAAAGCACTTACATAAGAAAAATTTTAAGGAACTCAAAATAGAATTTGAAATCAAACTGGTTCAATTGGGAACATTAGTTAGGAATTTGAAGTGTATAAATGTTCGCATAAGAATAAATATGATTTCACGATAATAACATCGGACTACTTAACAATCGAAAATAACAGATAACAAAAAGCTTGTTTTCTAAATGGACTAAAAAGTAATTTTTTTTAGAATCTATGCATATAAGTGAAAACAATGGGCACAAAAACAAATAACTGCAAATAGATATCTTTTTCATAAAGATAAGATTGCGATTTTTCCTAACCTTCTTTTTTTTAGATATATGTGGTAGTGTAACTTTCTACTTAACCAATTCAAAATCAGACTTCATTTTCAATGTCCTTGGTACTTCAAAATTGCAAAAGCTTAGATTGGGTTTATACATGAGCAACATTCGCTTCTCTACAGTCACTTACTTGCCAAATCAGGCGATTTTAGTTGCTTTATCAAGTAATTTATAGAGTAGAAAAAATTCAATTATTATCAGGCAATACAGCAGTTTTTTAAACACAACAGCAACTATTGTTCACATTTTTTCTAAACAACAGCAAAAGCCTAGGAAGAGACAATCCTGTGTGGTTAAACCCACTTCAAGTTCCATTTATTTCAATAAAAGAGCAATTACAAAAACAATATCCCAATGGGGTCAATGGTCCGTTATTTAGGAGACGACTTACAATAACTAATTATTCACAAAACTGGGCATATCCCTACTAAAAAACGCCAAAATATAGATCGATAAGTAATAAGAAACCAACTCGCCAACATTCCCCACAAAAACGGCTATTCTTTCATCACCTGACAATCAAAAACCAATTAAAATTGTGCCTACGTCATCGAGAACCAACGCTAACAAAACAAAACCCCAAAAATATAAAAAAAACTAAAACAGCTAAAATTTATTTAACATTTGCCCTTAATAAAAAAAACTTTTCATCTGTTTCTTATAGTCAGTGATCCAGGGACCGTTATCTTTCAAGGGGTGGCTCACATTCGCTGCAGTTGGTTTGAGGGTGGATTATAAAGTAATCGGGGGCGCTGATAACGAATATCGGGGTGCACAAGTTCGCACACATGTAGAACATGGTCATTTTAGCCTATAAAGTCAAATTTGGCCTATAACGACGTCATACCGCTCTTGATTTTATTTACACGGTAAAATAAACTGAAAACTTTATAAACTTGACATATTCTGAATCCTAAGAACAAGTACTTTCACCTTGTATTTTTTGTTTTTCCCCACAAACTTTATTTTTTTTGTTAACCCTAATTTAATTCTGAAAACAAGATTTTTAAATATAATTTTTCTTAGTTTTTTCGATTTTTCTGAAATTTTTGCTTACATAAGTATATTTTTTACGCTTTATTTGAATTCTGCTCGTTATTGCAAGTCAAACCATGTACCTCTTTAAAAAAATCTTAATTCTTGAGCAACTATTTTTTCTAAATAACGTCATAGCTTTCAGAATTTAGCCCACAATGACCAAGTTTTTTTTAAATTTTTTTTTTTAGCAGTTAAAAAAATGAAAACGAATCAAACTGCACATCATTCGAATCATCAGAATGCCTTTACATGTTGTTAATAAAAACAAAGTCGAGACTTGAATCTGCAAGAATATATAAAGAAATTCCCTCTCCCCCAAAAAGAAAATTCTCTGAATAATGGCGTTTCACTCGAAATATTTTCAAGACAACCTATGATTTTTATCTCACCAAACGATAGATCGCTCTTTTTTTAATCAAATCATGTATTTACATTCTATACAACTAATATTTTTAACCAGAAAAAAAAACAGATGCCTAATTATGCGATCGCATGCGCGAATTTGGTATATTTTTTATGCTTTATTTGAATTCTGCTCGTCATTACGAGTCAAACCATGTGCCACTTTTCCAAAAAATCTTAATGCTTGAGCAACTATTTATTTTTTCTGTAGTAGTAGATACAATCTGGCTTACGTCGACTCGTATACGAGCCTCAAGGTGGCAAAGCCGTGTGAACGTGTGGTGCAGAGGTGACTAAGGCTGATTTAAGATACTATTTTCTTTAAATCCCAGCATAGCAGGGGCCACTGATCCAACCGGTTAGATTGGGTCAGCGGCCACTGATGTAGTAGACGTTAAATGCCACGATCAGCTGAAAGTAAGGTTTAGACGACAGCATTAGCAGTTTAATATCAAAACAAATAAAAAATCAAATACTTAAAACTGAGCATGAAACGGTGGCTCAAATCTCTTTTTCTTCTTCGTCTTCGTCTTCGGACTCGTTCTGATTCAAATCGGAAAGTAGGCATTTTTGGGGGTCAGCTCCACACTTGCATGCGCTGTCGCAGAAACCTATTTTGGAGCATTTGCAGCGCGAGCCGCAATTCGTCTGGTCACAGTTGCAAAAAGAAAGCAATGCTAGCCCATGCGGCATCACAGAAACTAGGCCTGGCTTCAGTTTATGATCTTAGATAATTTCGGAGACCACACTGCCTTTCCATGACGATAAATAAAAGTTCAAATAGGGATAAAATCCTTTTAATAGACAGTGAAATAGAAATTCACAAAAATACCAGATATTTCGGTCACATATACAGTGACCGTCATCAGTAGTAAAACTGATGACGGTCACTGCTGATGACGGTCACTGTATATGTGACCGAAATATCTGGTATTTTTGTGAATTTCTATTTCACTGTCTATTAAAAGGATTTTATCCCTATTTGAACTTTTATTTATAGTTTATGATCTTCAATTATCCAGCCCATATCGGTAGCCTGAGGTAAATCAATACAGGGCTTCTGGCTTTGGATCCAAATCAGTGACTGGAACATGCACCTTTTCAAATGAAGCAGAAACGAGATATCAGTTGGTGGGAAACGCCGCAAATCCTCCAATCTTGAGTACAAATGTGCTCGAAGACCATTCATACTATTGAAGTTAGTCGCACTTCTGCCATATAGTGTAACCACAAGCTGCTTCCAGACGTTGACTAAACCATCACTTTGCACAGATGATGGCTTCTCTGCAAGGGCTCGAACTTCATCACCTAAAGACCCCAACAAGGTTTCTGAAGACTTCGCAGCTCGAAAAGAGCGGACCTTTTCAATTCCATACAGAAAGCTTGTGGTGTCACATCCACTCAAGTTGTGGACAAACGGCAAGGCGTTGCAAAATGTTACTCCTAGTTTTTGTGCTGCCTTATGAATAGGTATGCAGTAGCACGGAAACTTAACCCAGTGCTGCTTGAGGCCGAGACTAGCAAGATACTGGAAGTAGTATGCAGCTAGTAAGACGATATCAGTATCGTTGGCTTGTATTATCACAAGTGTGCTCTTTCGTCTTGCGGCAACTGCTGTATGGTATAACACCCGATTTCTGCTTCCTCGTGGCAAGACGAGATATCGTCATCAACAGAGCTTCCATGGGGCGTAACGGTAACAGCTATATTTCGACTCTCGAAACCGCCAGCGAGATGAACCATCAGACGGGTCGAAATTTTGTACTCCCAGACCTCGAAAATAACTTTCAAGAGTCGACCTTTGGCTAAGCGACTACTGAGAATCCCGTCCCAGAGTGTTGCAACTTTGCTGGAGGAAGTGAACGGGCTGGAAATATCTCCTCTTCTTTCTCGACGGCCAGATGCTTCTTTGACGTTGAACGAGTAGTCATCACGGGTTCTATCGTCACTAAGACCGTCATACTTGTCACCAATCAAATAGATAGACTGACAAGCTTCGGGTATGTTCCTAAAAATCCCATCGTAAACTCTTATTCCAAAATCTGCTAGCGTCTCACTTTGTTCTGGTCGATAACACCTTATAACACACATGACATCAACTATATAGTCAGATCGAGGAGAGTCTTCAAAAAGCGTATGTGGAATCATTTTTGGCCATGAGTGCAAGCCAGACTGTTGCAGAATGTAGTTCAAGGCTGTTGACTTTGTACCAGTACGTAGCTAAGGCTCCCTACGACTTGATGATAATACTGCAAGTGAGGCCCGGTATGGCTGTAGCTCGTACTTCAGCAGCTCAGAGAGGGACGAAATTTGTGTTGAATTTGCAAAACGCAGCGCTCGTTTAAGCAGCTCAGTTTCCCCAAAATATATTTTTTGTGGCTCTTTCTTTTTTCCTTTTTTGGCAACAGAGGCGAAAGTTTGCACTATGCCAACTTTTACTTTCGTGGATGTCCCGTCGAGATCTGAGCTCATGGCTTCGAAGCCAATGTCTCGGATGTTCAGCAGACTATTTGCTACGGCTTCTGGAGCTCTTTCCCCTGTCATAAAGTTGTACACATCTGTTCTCGTCGTCTTGAATGGGTTTCCGAGCAACTCTACCGAGTCTATAGCCCGATTTTTACCTCTTATTGTCAGATTTGTAAACGCAGTGGTACCTTCATGACAATTCATTGCCTCGTCATCCATATTCAGGTTTGCTTTCATCGTTCTGGTGACTGCTGTGAGCAAGGGGAGAGTAGCCAGATATCGATCCCTGGCATTTTCATTCGTTGTCGCACCAACGATACCAGAAACTTCTCGATGACCTTTGACGTCCAGATTCACGGTCGACTCTAAAGCCAGATCACATGCAATGCTGCAAAACGGTATGGTTATTTTCCTAACAACAAAATCGCCACTTACAAACTCTCCGTGAACTTCTGGCGCTTTTTCAGGGAGGCGTAGCATTTCTTCTAGGTAGTTAAGCGCAACTGCGGCGTATTTATGGTTTCCAGAAACGAAAAAAAATCGGAATGATCTGTTTTGTGGCGTTTACGTGTGATACCTAATCCGCAGCTCTTTCAGCACAAAGATAGTCGTTTCCGGTAAAGATAAGATCTATAGTTCATCCAGAGACTATGATTCCTTATGGTAGATCTGGACTCGTTGTAATTCGAGAAAAGCGGAGCAGTGCTGTCCAACGCATCTCCTATCTGTTTACATGCTTCAGAATTAGTTGTACCAACATGGTGTACCCCACGCAAGACAACTGACACCCCCTAAAATTGTTGTTGCCGGAATCCTTACCTTTAGCTAGATCAGATAAATATCCTAAATCCTTTCCTTTTATGTCGTAGTTTTCAGTACTTTATGCAATAGTCAAGTGATTCAAGGCTCGCTATCGTTCAAAAAAAGAGAGGGGGTGGCTCACGTCAGCCGCAGTAGGTTTGAGTATGGATGCCAGGGTAATCTAAGGTGCTTAAAAGGAATATTGGGGTGCACATGCTCGCACTAATGTAGAACTTGACGATTTTAGCCTATAAAGGAGAAATAAGCCTTTTATGGCTAAGTACTTTATGCAACTAAAACCCGACATGTAAGATGCTCGGCTTTTTTTTTATTGCAGTGGAAACCAAATTCGCGCATGCGATCGCAGAACGAGGCATCTGTCGTTTTTTTTCCTGGTTAAAAATATTAGTTGTATAGAATGCCAATAAATTATTTGATTCAGAAAAGAGCGATCTATCGATTGGTGAAATAAAAATTATAGGTTGTGTTGAAAATATTTAGAGTAAAACGCCAATATTCAGAATTTTTTTTTTTTTGGGGGGGGAGGAAATTTTCTTGTTCAAACGCTTATATATTCTTGCAGATTCAAGTCTCGACTTTGTTTTTATTAACAAAATGCAAAGGACATTCGGACGGTTCGAATGATGTGCATTTTGACTCGTTTTCATGTTTTTTAACAGCTAAAAAAACTTAAAAAAAACAGGTCATTGTAGGCCAATTTCTGAAAGCTATGACGCTATTTAGAAAAAAATAATAGTTGCTCCAGAATTAATATTTTTCGGAAAAAGGCACAAATTTTGACTCGTAATGACGAGCAGAATTTAAATAAAGCATAAAAAAAATATACATATCTAGACAAAAATTTCAGAAAAATCGAAAAAACTAAGAAAAAGTATATTAAAAAACCTTGTTTTCAAAATTAAATAGGGGTTAACTAAAGAAATAAAGGTTGCGGGGAAAAAACTAAAAATACCAGGTGAAAGCACTTGTTCTTAGGATTCAGAATATGTCAAGTTTATAAAGTTTTCAGTTTATTTTACCATGTAAAAAAAAAAAAATCAAGAGCGGCAAGACGTTGTTACAGGCCAATTTTGACTTTATAGGCTAAAATGGTCAAGTTTTACACGCGTGCAAACTTGTGCACCCCGATATTCGTTGTAAGCGCCCCCGATTACCCTAGAATCCACCCTCAAACCAGCTGCAGCTGATGTGAGCCAACCCTTCCCTTTTTTTGAATGATAGCGAGCCTTGGATCACTGACTATTAAAGGAACCAAGTGTTCGTGACGGCCGGATCTCAGCAGGAACCAAGTTCCAACCACGTTCCCTACAGTCATGGTCAGACCAAAATCTGAACGACCGAAGGGGTAGCCGGAATAGTTAAATCCCCCCCCCCCCGTCCAAAACATTTCTGATACATTTTTGTCAGAATCTTAAACCTAGAATTAAAGAAACCAATGAATAATTTACAGATCACTTAATAAATCATATGTTTTACACGGAAAATAAACCTAAATAAATTTTAGTTGCTCTTTTCAAACGAATTGAAAAATTAAGCTTTTATTGAGCAGCTAGATACTTTTTTTGGTAATTTTTTTTTCAACAAAACAGCAACAGCGTAAATTGCCACCTATTTTCTAAATAATTGCAACAACCAAGGACACTGTATATAAATTTATACAGTATAATCAAACTTATTAATATTTGGCTATTACACTTTCGGCGCGTACAAACAGCTCCTCCCATTTAATCTGCCATCAGCGGTCTAGTGTATATTACCATGGAACACGTATTTCGACAGAATTTTTCTCAAAATGCCTTTGAAACCAACTCGAGACTTTGAAACCAACTTGTGATTTCTAAAAACATCTAACAATAACATTACACTACTAATTACCGATTTTTATATACGTATTGGAATAAATTGATTTAAAATTAGATTCTTTAAAGTTTAGTGTTACAAAGGTGAAGCCAAGTTTCGCGTTTAAGAGAAATATGACTTGTCTACCCGTGAAAAAATCTAATGTCGCTTAGTTTTCTACTGAAACATACGTGTGAAGGAGTATAGTAGATTATTTGAATAGTTTTTTTTTTTTTTGGTCGTTACGACGACTCAGCAAGGAATTATGTATTTTTATCTATACACATATACATATATTTTTTTCATATTATCAATATTTCTGGTATACTTAATTTGTGCTATAAACTAGCATTAAAATTTTCTCTTTTTTTTCTATTCCTGGCACGCCCCTAGGACAACTTGCCTTTGCAAGTTCATGGGCAGGCTAGAAGATTTAGTTGAAAGACTTTTTTTTTTTCATGCATATATATATATATATATATATATATATATATATATATATATATATATATATATAATATATATATATATATATATATATATATATATATATATATATATATATATAATATATATATATATATATATATATATATATATATATATATATATGCATTTTGTCAAGTTCTATTTTTTATTAATAAAACTAATAATAATAATACTTGTTTAAAGGTTCTCCGGAGCACTTGGATCTCGTTCCAGCTTTGTCTAAGCCGGAACGAGCTTTTTTCCCAGGGGTGATCGTATCGACCCAGTTGTCCTAGAATATCGTGGGAGGGCTAGATGGAACGAGTATTAAAAGTTCTAGTGCCCTTTTTAAGTGACCAAAAAATGGAGGACACCTAGACCCCCTCCCACGCTCATTTTTCCCAAAGTCCCCCGATCAAAATTTTGAGATAGCCATCTTGTTCAGCATGGTCAAAAATATGATAACTATGTCTTTTAGGATCACTTAATCCCCAAAATCCCTGGGGGGAGGGCTGAAAGTTATTAACTTTACCCAATGTTAACACATAGTATTGGTTATTGGGAAGTATGCAGACGTTTTCAGGGGGACTTTTTCTGGTAGTGGGGGGGATGGGTCGGAGGTTATGCAGGAGGATCTTTACATGAAGGAAGTTTTCATGTGTGAAGGGACATTGCTATGAAGGGGGCGCCGGATTTCCCAACATTATTTAAAAAAACATCAGAAACTAAATAAAAAAAACAAGTTTTTCAACTGAAAGTATGGAGCAACATCAAAACTTAAAGCGAACAGAAAATATTACATATATGATTGGGTTCGCCCCCTAGTAAATACTTCGCTCTTGAAGCCAAAGATTTTTTAGTACTTTCACAAAAGCTATTTATTCTAATTAACGGCCTTTATGATTAAGGGGTCATTTTTAAAGAATTGGAACAAAATTCGAACTTAAGCGTAAAGAGCGAGATATTGACTAGGGGGCGAACCCCTAATATACGTATTAAAAATATATGAATATAGAAGTTCGTTACGTAAGTTAATTCGTAAGTTACGTATATTTATTACTAATAAAAACGTTCTTAAATAAAATTAAACAACGTTCGAGAAAGCCATTTAACCAAATAAAAGTAAAATTAATATTTAAATTTGGTGTTGATTATTCATGTACGGTGAGCCAAAATCAAAACCTGCATTAATTCAAAAACGTTCAAAAATTAAATAAAAAAACCAGTTTTTTTTTAACTGAAAGTAGGGAGCGACGTTAAAACTTAAAACAAACAGAAATTATTCCGTATATGAAAGGGGCTGTCCCCTCCTCAACGCCTCGCTCTTTACGCTAAAGTTTGACTTTCCCAAAACTCTTTTTTTAAACAATAAAAATAAAATAAAAGAACAAAACAGAACGTAAAAAGAAAAAAATTTGTTCACTAAAAATGCGGCCCAAAAAACAACCAAAACCAGTTTTATTTTCAAACGATCTAAAACTTAAGACTTTAAACTGTTATTTTTCGAGGGGGGGGGAGTTATTCCCAAATATCCACAGAAACTAGAAACTGAAAATTCACAACCACGCTGATTTTATCAAACAGTTTGTGATAAAAATCCGAAAGTACTGAGCGACGCGGCTCAATAGTAACGGAAACTCTAAGGAACAGAGTCTTGTAACAACACATACATGAAAAGAATCGAATTTTGATGCTTATTCAAAATACGGTGTATGAAATTTATCAAGTTTAGTGTTACCAATCAAAAGTAACGAACCTGAGAATATTTACCCAATTTTTGAAAAAAGGGGAAAACACCCCCAAAACACATGGTGATCTTACTGAAAATTACACAATCAGATTTAGCATATCAGAGAAACATACTGTAAAGGTTTCAAGCTCCTATATACAAAATATGCCAGAAGAAAGATCACGGATGCGTGTTTACTTTTTTTCTTTTTGTTGTTTGTTTTCCCCAGGGGTGATCGTATCGAAATTGTGGTCCTAGAAGATCGGGAGAGAGCTCATTTGATTGGAAATCAAAAGTTCTAGTGTCCTTTTAAAGGGACCAATAATACTAAAGGGCAGCTAGCCTCCTTCCCACCCCCCCCCCCCCAAAGTTACCCGATCAAAATTTTGAGATAACCATTTTTCAGCATAGTCGAAAGATCTAATAACTACATCTTTGAAGATGACTTTATCCCCCCCCCTCCCCATATTCCCCAGGGGAAGGGTTGCAAGCTATGAACTTTGCCCATTTTTTACATATAGTATTGGTTATTGGGAAGTATACATGTATTTATCGGGGGTGGGGTACATGGGAGGATATTCCCATAGAGGAATTTTTCGTGGGGTAAGGGAATTTTCCAGGGAGTAGAAGCCGGATTTTCCGGCATTATTTAAAAAACAATCAGAAATTAAATAAAAAAACAAGTTTTTTTCAATTGAAAGCAAGGAGTAACATCAAAACTTAAAACGGAAAGAAATTATTACGTATATGAGGGGGTAGCCCCCTCCTCAATACCTCACTCTTTAGGCTAAAGCTTTTTTTTTATAGAACTTTTAAAACAGCTTATTATTCTAATCAAACGACCTTTGAGTTTCAGGAGCAATTCTTAAATGGTCGGAACAAAAAGTCAAACTTTAGCTTAAAGAGCAAGGTATTTAGGAGGGGGCATCCCCCTCATATACGTAATGATTTCTGTTCGTTTTAAGTTTTAATGTTGCTCCTTACTTTCAGTTGAAAAAACTTAATTTTTTTTTTATTTAATCAACAATAAGATTGCAATCACGGACAATTCTACACACGAAAATAATACTAAAAAACTACAACACCCCTTATAAAAACGTAAAAATAGATGAGGTGTTAGAACTCAATCCTCTCTTCTTTCCATTTCCGAAAAATAATTTTAATCTTCTTCTTTGATGTTAAGCTCTTCGGGAACATAAATTGGGTATTTCATTAAACATTTAATTCATGAGCTATCTTCATTATATAGACCTACATCAAGGATGGGCTTGACTCTTAAAAAATTTTGAAATTCAAAATTCTTCAAAATTTTTTTTTATTCCAAAGCGCCAGAGAATCAACAATGGTAGCTACCTACTGAAATTATGGTGCCAAAACTCTACCCAATGCTGTTTTTTTCTTTTCAATACACAGCCAATTTTTAAGTGGAAAGGAGGTATCTTACGATTTCCTGGAGGAGTATCCAATACCTAGGGAAGTGTAGTTTTAGATTGACATTTATCAAATTTTGACATATAGTTATTTTGACCAATTATTGTATAAAAGACCTCTCTGCGTGTAGATATGAACGATGTATATTTGGTAAAAAAAAAAATAATTCATATATGGTAGTTAACACGAAAAAAATAATCATCGAATGAAAAAAACAAAACAATAAAAACAGATAGCAAAAACAAAGAAATCAAAAGCAATTCTCAAATGGATAATTATAAGACGCAAAAATCTTTAATCTGTATTCCCTTCAATGGATACATAATCATCTTGAGGGAATATATACTGTTTGTCTGCTTCAGCTTTTTAAATTAGAAAAAAAAGAAAAAAGTAAGTGAGCCTACCCAAAACATAGGATAGTCTCATTTCAAATAGTGAAATAAAACTTAAGTATTACCTGGAATGCAATGCAGAGTGTTCCAGTTAGCACATGTATCACTGAAGAGAAACAAAGGATATACAGCCAAACTTTCCCTCCAACTGGCTTAGGGGTTTTCAGCCCCATCTTTTCTACAAACAACTGACTGAGACCTGAAAAATAGCAAAAAAATTATCGATCACATTTTGTTCAGATCAATTTTGCAAAGCAAACGTTTAAGCATATACACTTGATTCTTTTGAGGGGTGGTGGTAGTAATATTAGCTATTGTTGTTGGAGGATTAGTTGGGGTAGGGGTATTTTTAGAGTGAATTAGCTTCAGTAGCAATGGTAATGGTAGAAGCGGCAGTAGACTTGTTACAAGAGGTCTTGCAACCCCATCCTTATGCTGAAAAAAATTACTGAACCTTAAAAACAGAAAAAAAACATGTTGTATTTTGTTTCAGTTTCCAATAGAAAGTGATGTTACATACCCATGAATGTTGTAGATGGCAGTGGTACTACTAATACCTGCAGCTGTTGGAGGATTAGTTATGGCACGAGTAGTGTTAGGAGCAAATTGTAGTAGGAGTGACCAGGGCATAAACAGTCATGATAGAAGTAGTAGTAATACTAATAACAGTACACATTTTGATAAAGATATGCTTGGTAAGTGTAGTAGAAGTAGTTATGGTTATGGTGGGAGCAGTCGAGGTAGATTAAATTTACACTTGAGCTACTCAAAGGCCAAAATTATCACCAACCAAAAACAAAAAAAGAAGAAAAAAAACAAAAACGCCGAAAAACAGATGCCCTGTTTATATTCAAGACAGGTATATAATTTGAAAAATTATGTGGTAGCAGAGTGGATGGATCTCAACTTGATAATACAGGGCCAAGCTTTCATGCCAGCTGCAGCAAGGTTAGTGACAGGCAGGGCCGGATTTAAAGCTTTGACGCTTCTAGGAATTAATTACAATCCTGGGGGAGGGCAAAGTCTATGTCTCAATAGCCACCCTAAAGTGGCATGAATTAGCAAAAATCCTAGAAAGAGGTTAAGCCAAATTGAGTAGTAGACAAATTATGCTTTATAAATAATTAGGTATTTAAAGCAATTAGGTATTCACAAATTCAAATACAAAAACATATTAAACTACCTAAGATACTAAAAATTACATTAGATTCTTTAAACTGGTTAAGTGGAAACTTACACAGCCATAAGTATTAAAAATTTGGAAAATCCAGGAACTTAATTTCAATAAAAAAAAAAAACCTCCGTATGCAGTTAGGTAGTTTTATACATGGCAGGCACAAGTTTGAAAATAAGGAATACGTGTGAAAAATCAGCCAAAAATAAGCGAAAATATATCATTATAGAGCTCTAGAAACTGTAACTTTCCTGATTGCTGCAGCAAAAGACAGACACTGCCATAAATCTAAGTGATGCATTATTATGGATATATTAAAATTATTCAAGATTAAACACTTCTCTGAGTAAGTGATTCGTATGTCTTCCCCTACTTTACAGGCCAAAAATCCTTTGGGTTTGAGTTTTGGGTTTGAGTCAAACCCAAATCCTTTGGGTTCGAGCATAGAGTTTTGCTGTATGTCTATTTCATCATGAATAAATCTTGTTTTAAACTATCAGTTAAGTGATTTACCCACAAAAGCATGTTTTTAAAAAGACCAATTAGGCTATCCTATTTTGTTATTAAATAAAATAAAACAAATTGTTTCAACTGAAAGTAAGAAGCAACAATAAAAAATAATAAGAATAAAAATTATTCCATATAGGAGGGACAATGCCCCTCCTCAACCCCTGGCTCTTTATGCTACAGTTTTTAGTACGTTAAAAAGCTTCTTATTCCAATTAAATAATCCTTGTGTTTCAGGAGTTGTTCTTAAAAAATCGGGACAAAAAAACAAACTTTAATGTAAAGAGCAAAGTATTGAGGAGAGGTCAACTCCCTTAATATACAGCATAATTTCTGTTCATTTTAATGCTGCTACTCCTTGATTTTAGTTGAAAAAATTTTAATTTCTGATCATTTGTCAAATAATCATGGGAAATCCTCCTCCACTTCCATGGAAATTCACCCCAACAAAAAATTCTTCTCATTTAAAATCCCCCTAGACTATTCCATTCTCTCTGAAAATACCCCCGCCCCTCAGGAAATTTCCTGCAGACAATTGCTCCTGGGAGATTCTCATTCCCTGGCCAAATAAAATTTTTCCTTAAATATTTTTACATGTAAGACTGAGTCAATAAAGAGAAAGAAAGAAAAAAAAAGAGTTCCGTCTATGAATTCTAGCAAATCCCCTCCCCCTCCCACAGAAAATTTCCTTTCCACAGAAGATTTTCCTTTTAGAAAGTACATTCCCACACCCCACTTCAAAACATGTCTGCATATTTCACAATAACAAAAAATATATGTCAACAATGGGCAAATTCCATAATTTGCAGCCCTTTTCCCAGGGGCTATGGTGGGTCATATTATCCAAAGAGGCATAATTATTGGATCTTTCAATTATACTGAACAAACAGCTATCTAAAAATTTTGATCAGATGTCTTTGGAAAAAAGCGGTATGGAAGGGGAGCTAGTTGACCTCCAATCTTTTTAGTCACTGAAAAAGTGAACTAGAAGTTTTAATTTCTATTTGAGTGAACCCTCTCCTGATTTTCTAGGGCCATCTGTCCAATGCAATCACCTCTGGGAAAAATGATAAAAAAAGAAAAAAACAAACAAACAAGAGACAACAGCAAATACACACAAATCTGTAATATTTCTTCTGGAAAAAAGACAAAAAAAAACAACAACAACAAATTCCATATTTTTGTAGATAGGAGCTTGAAACCACAACAGTAAAGTTCTTTAATATGTCAAATCTAAATGCTGTTATTTTAATTAAGATCCCTTATCTTTTGGGAGTTATTTCCCCCTTTTCCAAAAATCAGGAAAATCTTCTCAAAAATGAACCTTTATATGGGCAACATTAATTTCATATATTTAGAATCAGCAAAAACGGCAACTCTCTTGATGTATTAATTGTTATAAAAATTCCTTTTTTTAAAGAGTTTTGGTCCCTACTGGGCTGTGTTGCTCCTTCCTTACAGTTCATTACCATGACTCTTTGATATTTATCCCTTTAGTTGACTATTGACATGTCAATAGTCATGAACTGCTTGATAATAGCCATTACCCTGACAATGCGACCCCCTCCCTGACAGACTGATGCGACCCCCTCCTGACAGACTGATGCGACCCCCTCCATATATAACCCTTATAATATATTTGTTCAAAGTTCTTTCTATTGTTTGATCTGCTGAAAAATCAGGGATCATGTGTAGACTCCAGATGCATTTTAAATAGGGGTATAGGTATAACCAAAAGGATCCAGGAAAAGAAGTGGAGGTGGACCCCCAGGAGGTCATATCTCCCCAGGAGGGTCAAATATCTCCCCAGGAGCTCATTGAGGCTCTTGATACATTACTGAGAGCTTTATTTACATAAATCAACTACTTGCAAAGATGGCACAAAGATCCTAAAACTATATTTTAAAAATCCTAAATGCTTAATTAAATCATTCCTAAAAGCTATAGCAACCCACCCTAATGTGCAAATATACAGCCCAAATCATAGATTTTCGGTGCATTTTTCTGGTTCTTGGCTATATTACACTTTTGTTTAATAGATTTAATGGAAAAGAAGCAATATTCACAAAATAGTACTATTATTGAGAGGGAGCTTAAGTTCCACAGCCATACACAAGCTTAGGCTGCAAAAGTGAACTGGACTGTTAGGCTTGTAATTAGTTGTAATTAGTTGTAATGTAAAAAGTTGTAATTATTTATCACTAACCATTTTTTTTAGAAACATCTTTTTGAACTTTTGGTTACTATTGGCTGTTTGAGCCCATTCAGCCCTTTAAGGGCTCAAAATGTAGTTTCCCCAAGAACAGGTAAATATTTCAATTAACAGATTAATTAGATAGCTAAGAATTTCATTTCCATTTGTGATGGAAATGAATGTCATATTTGGATTCAGGATTAAATTCTTATTCTACAGGTAAGTTTGCTTCTTAACACTCTGAATAATCAGTTAATCAAAATATTTACCCATAAAAAAGCCATCAAGTGGTATAATCACTTTTATTCTGGGTAGAAACTGCAAATTTACCAATATTGGGAAGTACCTACTTCCAATCCTCCATTTTGTTCTGAGGGCTCTGACCTTTCATAATTTTGAGTTTTGCTTTGTAGTTGGGGCTGTTGAGGAGGAAACACTATACATAGATAATTTTGGAGACCACACTGCCTTTCCATGACAATAAAATAAAAGTTCAAAATAGGGATAAAATCCTTTTTAATAGACAGTGTATAATAAATTTCACAAAAAATACCAGATATTTTGGTCACATATATAGTGACTGTCCAGTAGTAAAACTACTGATATTTTACTACTGATGACGGTCACTGTATGTGTGACCAAAATATCTGGTATTTTTTGTGAAATTTATTATACACTGTCAATTAAAAAGGATTTTATCCCTATTTTGAACTTTTATTTTATAAACACGATACAATTCTGAAAACAACTTTTAAAATCCTAAAGTGTTCACTTATATTACTCCTAAAAGCACCTTACTTTATGCCCGCCCCCACCCTACCCTTAATATATATATATATATATATATTATGTTGTGCATTTTTTTTTTATTTCTTGATATTACCTAGAATTTGCACAGGCCATTGAGATAAGGTGATGTTCAGCCTCCTGTAGAGAATCTTGACAGTACTGTGAACTGAGGTTTGGCAGTATCCCAGGTCGGCTACCAATCTGTATTTGTCCAGTCACAATTGACACCCTTCTTGAATGATTCAGCTATCTTGGCTTAAACAGTGGCATCTGAGAGACTATTCCATAGTAGCACAGAGAAAACAGCATAGAAGTTCAGATGCACACATTGTTGACTTCTGGGGTTCTGTGGTTTCTTGCTGTGGCAATGGGGAGGGATGGAAAGAAACTGAACAAAGACTTGCATGTTCAAGCAACCTGCAAGCCATGAGGACATCTGACCTTTTCCTTCAGTATACCCTTACTTGTTAGTTTTAGGGATTTAAGAGGCTCTTCATAAGGTTTTTCTTGTAATTGCAGATGCAGTAGCCAGGTGTCAAACATTTTCTAGTGGCTTAGCATCCATTTTATATATCCCATCATGCTCTATTTTATATTAGGAAATTGCCAATGTCACACCTTGCTCTAGGTGTATGGACCAATACCTTATAGAGTTTCCTTGTCAAACATAGCTTCCTGGTGTTTTAAAAGTTCTCTTGATGAGCCAAACAGTCCAGTTCACTTTTGCAGCCTAAGCTAAAACAGAGTTATTAGGTATTTTTTTTATTAAAAATTGAGTTCCTGGATTTTCTGAATTTTTACTACTTATGGCTGTGTAAGTTTCCACTTAACCAATTTAAAGAATCAGATGTCATTTTTAGTGTCTTAATTACTTTAATATGTTTTTGTATTTGAATTTTATGAATACTTAATTGCTTTAAATACTGTACCTATTATTCATAAAGCATAATTTGTTTACTACTCAATTTGGCTCAACCTCTTTCTAGGATTTTTGCTAATTCATGCCACTTTAGGGTGGCAATTGAGACATAGACTTTGCCATCCCCAGGATTGTTCTGAATTTATGCCCCTACCTGGTTTGGCTAAGATTCAGGATTAGGACTGTGATCTGGTGTTAAATTCCCCAGAAAAATTCTTTCCCTCCATAATTTACTCCATTATCAAATAGGTTTAGTTTTCTTTATTCACAAACCAAGAAACAATTTTTACAAAATACAAAGACTGCACTAATGAAAAAACTCATGTTTTTGCTAGAGTGCAGCATAGATAGCCTACAAGTCAATTTCATCAACTCTAATAGAATCTAATATCAACTCTAACTAATAAAAAACAAAAAAGGAACAAAAGAGCCAAACAATAAACCAGACTACTGTAACAATATAATTTTCATAACACAACCATACCATAATCCCCCCTATCTCCCTTCATCCCTATCACCGACCTCCCTATCACCCTCCCTCCCTACTACACTCAGTCATCCAAAACAACATTCAAAACAAGCCTCTTCCCACTCCTTACCAACAAAAATCAAATTACCCCTAATTTAATAAATAATCTTTTACTTTTAACTCTTAAAACTAAAAGAGTTACAGCTTCCCTGATGCTCATCAGTAACGAATTCCATGCACAAGTTCCATGAATCTAATCCAAATCAGGACAGTGTGTTGCTCCCCATGCTCACCTACTGAATTATCACTAAACCTAGGCTCATAACCCCAATGATTTGGAGAAAAAATATTATATATCCCATGCCCCTTGACTATCCCAATATGGACCCCTCTTACACCCCCCCAATAAAAATGCTGGGGGTTCGCCCTTGTTAATAGCACAGTAAGAAAAATACTTGGGACTGTATTATCTTTATACTGGGAAACAAAAACCATTGTTAATCATGTAGCTCACCAAAGTTAAGCAAACCCAAAGACCCACATCTAGTAAATATACCCTTTATTTATTTTTCATACTTACCTTTTATCCTTACTGCTTTGTATTGCAGAATTTGTACTCTTTTGAAATTCTCTTGAAAATTTTTGCTCCAGATGACACAGCCCAAAAAGATATATTAGGTTGAATAAGTCCTTTCCAACTTTTTTGGTCATTTTGGAAGTTATAGCATAACTATGTCACCTCCATGACAGATTAGAATCAGTGAAAAACCTTATATAGAAATAAAAGTAATTTAAGGTTAAGGATGAAGATACTCAAGAGCCATTTCTGGTGCTTATGGTTTCTGCAATTCTTGATGTTTCAGCTGCTGGCCTCTTTTTTTTATTAACAGGTTGTAACCCTGTCACCAGGCCTTGATTTACCTGCAGGCCCACCAGGCCCGGGCCTAGGGGCAAACAATGCCATGGGCGTAATACATTATCACTGAACTATTTTTTCTTAACACAAACAGAACTGATGTGGTTTGTCTTCAAGGTGCCAGGTGAACTCTGCCACCACCCAAATCACACCTCAGAAATCATGAGCATCCTAGTGAGTTATGGAGTTTTTGTCCTGACTATCAGGATCCTAACATTATAGATGAATGCTTACATTTGAAACCCTTCTTATTACACCCAACATACCAATATTTGATTCTCAAGTTATTATCATAAGTGATTTATTTTGTGATGATAAAAATTGTCATCATAAAGCTTATTTTCTTAAGGAGAATTGGCCCTCCCTCCTATGGCGTGAATGCGGTGCAGCAATATGCTTAGGCCTAGAAGGGTCAAAGCTTTAAATATTTTTCAAATTATATACCGGTTTTGAATATAAATGGGGCATCTGTTTTTTGGTGTTTTTGTTTTTTTCTTCTTTTTTTGTTTTTGGTTGGTGATAATCAGTTTGGCCTTTGAGTAGCTCAAGTGTAAATTTAATCTACCTTGACTGCTCCCACCATAACTACTTCTACTACACTTACCAAGCATACCTCTATCGAAATGTGTACTGTTATTAGCATTGCTACTGCTTCTATCATGACTGTTTATGCCCTGGTCACTCCTACTACAATTTGCTCCTAACACTACTTGTGCAGTAACTAATCCTCCAACAGCTGCAGGTATTAGTAGTACCACTGCCATCTACAACATTCAGGGGTATGTAACATCACTTTCTATTGGAAACTGAAGCAAAATAAAACATGTTTTTTTTCTCTTTTTAAGTTTCAGTAATTTTTTTCAACAGAAAGATGGGGTTGCAAGACCTCTTGTAACAAGTACTACTGCTGCTTCTACCATTACCATTGTTACTGAAGCTAATTCCCTTATTTCTGTTTGCTTTAAGTTTTAATGTTGCTCCTTACTTTCAGATGAAAAAACTTTTTTTTTATTAATTTCTAATCATTTTTTAATAACGCCAGGATACCTGGCTCCATCTCCAAGTAAAAATACCCCTCCCCACAGAAATATCCTGCATGCAATTTAATCCTGGCAAAAATTTGCCCTGGACAATTACCCTTAACATCTCCACTGCTAAAATTGAATCAGTAAAGAAAAATCAAGATTTATAAAGAAATCTTGTATAGAAATTCTGGCAAATTAACCCAGTGCAAAATTTCCCCTGAAAATTTTACCCCCTGGGAACTTCTAACTCCATGGAAAATTCTCCCCATGCAAAATCTTTCCAGCAGAAAATTTGTCCTTTTCTCCCCACTCAAAAAATGTATGCATACTTCCCAATAACAAATGAAACAATATGTTAATTTTATAACTGAAAAACCTTTCCCTATGGGCTGTAGAGGGCCATTTTATCTCTAAAGACATAGTTATTGGGCCTTTAAAGTATGCTGAAGAAAAAAGCTATCTCAAAATTTGATTGGACAATTTTGGGGAAAAGGTGGTCTGGGAGGGGGCCTAGCCCTCCAATTATTTTAGTCAGTTAAAAAGGGCATTAGAACCTTTCATTTTGATTAGAATGAACCCCTGCTTGACAGTCTAGTCCCACTGGGTCAATACAATCACCCCTAGGAAAAAAAACAACAACAAAAAACCAATAAACATGCATCTGTGATCTTTCTTCTGGCAAAAATCACAAAATTCCACATTTTTCAGATATGAGTTTGAAACCTCTACAGTAGGGTTCTTTGATATGTTGAATCTGATGATGTGATTTTCATTAAAATTCTATGATTTTGAGGGGGTCTTCCTCCCTTTTTTAGAAAACCAGTTGAATTTTCTCAGGCTTGTAGCTTTTGATGGGTTAAACTAAACTTAATGAAACTTATATATTTGGAATCAGCATAATAAGCCAATTCTTTTGATATATCAATTGGGGTCAATATCTACCAAATCATATTATTGAGTTAGGACTAAAGTGAATACACCATTCAATGCCTTTTTTTTATGCTGATTACAAACATAATAAGCATTTCTATTGGAAATGAATTTCAGCCCCCCCTATATATGCCAATTCAGGGTTAGGTTAGGTATAGCCTATATAGCGGGGGGGGGGGGGGGGTGAAATTCATTTCCGTAGAAATGCTTATTATATTTGTAATCAGCATAAAAAAAGGCATAAAATGGTGTATTCACTTTATTCCTAACTCAATAATATGATTTGGTGGATATTGACCTCAATTGGTATCAAAATTCTGTTTTTTAGTTTTTGTTACTATTGCCCCAGGTTGCACTGTACTTACAGATCATTACCACAAACTGTTTGATCGCCCTTTTCAGGCCCCATTTTTGGGGGGAACATCCCCCATAATAATTTCTTAAGTCAGGTAAAATTTCTATTTTTAATAATGTTTTTAAATTTTGAAATATAATTTTTCAGCTGATCCGAAAAAAAAATACTTTTGTCATTTTTTGGCCCCATTTTTTTTTAGAAAACCGTGCCTTTGAGCCGAGCAACATTTTTTTTTCTTCTTTTTACACTAGGCTATTCTTTTGTCCAGGGACTTTCAGATGTAAGATGCAAACAGATCAGAGACGATAAATTTCCAAGCTCACTTTGAGGACCCCTAACACCTTTACTTCTCTCAACAAAATGTTTGGTACTCTTAGCCCGTGCAATGATTCTTAAAATTTTCCAGCTAAATAGGAAAAAAAATAGTTCCTTAATTATTTTTTGGGCTCCTTTTAGGGGATTCGTGCCCACAGATATTTTTTTCTTGTATATTAGGTTCCTATTGGCTGAAGAAATTACGGCTGCAAGTTCCAAACTTAAAGAATTTTTTGGCCCATTTCTAGGTCCCTCACTAAATGGGGCCTGAATCCAAATAATAAATCCTGAATAAAAATGGGGCCTGAATCCAAATAGAGATCATTGGAATATGAAATATTTTGTTTTTGTTTTACTAGCCTATTCTATTTAGCAGAAAACAATTTTGTTGTGTTTCATTTAAGCAGAAGATCTATTTTGCAAGGTTTCAACACACAGATTTTTAAAGGTCATCTAAAATTCTACTCAAATAACAGGAATTGCATTTCTCAAAACTAAAAACCAAGAAAAATAAATTATAATGGAAAATTAAGATAAAATGTTGTTTTGTCATAATTTTAATAGGTATAGACCTGTCAAGCAAGCAAATTTCTAAGACTTAAAGAAGAGGTTTAATATGGAAGATTGGTAATAAGCCTAGGCCAACCTTCCCAGAGTATGTTTTGGCTCTGGTTCCATTACTAAAATGTTCATTTTCCTGAACAAAATCCTTTCCAAGATAGCAAAAAGTACCTAGGCTAAACTAGAATTTTGTAAAGTTCTACAAAATCATATTATTGAGTTAGGACTAAAGTGAATACACCATTCAATGCCTTTTTTTATGCTGATTATAAATATAATAAGCATTTCTATTGGAAATGAATTTCAGCCCCCCCCCTATATAGGCTATACCTAACCTAACCCTGAATTGGCATATAGCCTATAGGGGGGGGGGGGGGCTGCAATTCATTTCTGATAGAAATGCTTATTAGTCTAGCCTATATTCATAATCAGCATAAAAAAAGGCATCGAATGGTGTATTCACTTTAGTCCTAACTCAATAATATGATTTCGTAGAACTTTACCTAGAATTTTACCAAAGGCATCATATAAATTTCATCCTAGCCTAGCTAAATTATTTTGCAAACTGCAAATTTACCCTTCCAAATATCTTCCCATGAGATCATTAAGACTCTGGACACGCTTTTCAGTTTGATTCTCCTAACTCAACTACTTCTCAAGACAGAGAAAATCTCCCTAACTAGAATTTAGATAAAAACCGCCAAGGAATAATAGCCTAAGTAAGTATTTCTAAATGTTTTAATTTGAGAAATTATTTCTGAAGAATGAAAATCCAGCGTAAGCATCCAAAGTATACCTAGACCATAGTAAGAAATTTATCAGCATACCGCTTTCCAGCAGCACTAAGTCTTCCAAAATCTGGCCAAATCCAAAATCTATAATTTTTTCAATTTATTTGATTTCTTTTCTAAACTGCCTTCAACGATAATATGCCATCTAAATTTTACGGTCTATAATTGTGATTATTTGAAAAAAACTACGTTTTCTAAAGAGTTAAAGAGGCTGAGTTACAAGGTCGAACCTTAAAACGTACAGGGATTAGGAGGCACAGTTGGGGGCTGCCGCCCCCCAAATCCCCCGCTTTTGCAGCATCTTTTGTTAAGTTTTTTTTTAAGGTCACCCCCCGCTTTTGCTCTTGCAAAGAACTGGTTTGCAACACAAACGAAGTCTGCTGTAGTTTTTTACCATTAAAACAACTATTGCATCTTTTATCGAAGATGGCTACCGCCCCCCGGTTTTGCCCTTGCAAAGAACTGTTTTACAACAAAAACAAAGTCTGCTTGAATTTTTTACCATAAGAACACCCTATTGCATTTATTTGATTAAAAACCCTACTGAGAATTATTATTTTCCGTTTCCTCAGGAGATTTTTCCTTAACCAATAACAAGCTATACTGTGATGAATTTTAACAATTTTGAACAGAAAAACAGGGAGCAGAAGAAGGGCTCAGGATTAACTAGCAGTTCAGGTTCATTTATTTTACCATCATACATGATGACACTGAGCACATAACACTACCTGGCACAGAGACAAGTTTGTAGTTATAACTGTAACAGACTGAGTAGTCATTGCCAAATCCTCAGAAGATATTAAAAAAATGCCATTGAAACAGTTTCATTCGTATTGGTACGACCAATTGATTGCAGAGTACAGGACTTAAAAAACCTTAACAAAAGAGGCTCCAAAAGCGGGGGGTTTGGGGGGCGGCAGCCCCCCAACTGTGCCTCCTAACCCCTGCACGTTTTAAGGTTCTACCTTGTAACTCAGCCTCTTTAACTCTTTAGAAAACGTGATTTTTTTCAAATAATTTCTGCACGTTTTTGTACAGTTTATTATTTATTATTGCTTGACTAACTGTTAGATGATTGTGTAACATTCTTTTCTTTCTCGACAGGGTGTTTTCAAGAAGCCTTTTGCCGAAATTGGGAAATATAAATTCGGGGTATAATTTTTTCGGTCTGAAACTATCAAAAGGCCCTACTGAGTCGAATTCTGGTTCGAATGAGACCTCATTCACCCGGATCCGTTGCCAACTGTGGCCTGTAGGCGTGGCTAAGAAAAAAAAAGAAATGAACATTAATTGGCTATATTTGTTTTTTGGAAAACAGGGAAGGAGTGATCGGATTGAGCTGAAATTTCGAGGATAAGCGGATTTAAAAAAGAAACTGAGTTTCTTTTTTAAACTTTAAATTCAGTATATAAAAAAATTGTCTCTGACTGGGAATCGAACCCGGATCTTCCACCTGACAGTCAGGAACAGCGACCATTGTACCGCAGAGACACTTACGGAAATATTATTTTAGTACCACGCATCTATTTTTGACGCAAGCAAACCCCACAAAACTTGATATTTGGTTTTTGGAAAATAGGGAAGGAAGGATCGGATTGAGCTGAAATTTTGAGGATCAGCTCCCAGGCCCCAGGAAGGCTTGTCCTCTAAATTTCAGCTCGATCGGACAACGTTAAAGGGGGACTGTGGTGGGAAAAATTAACATGGGCTCTTATAAGAAAACAAGGTTTTTCATAAATGTAAATTCGGGGGATAATTTTTTCGGTCTGAAAATATCAAAAGGCCCTAACAGGTCAAATTCCGATTCGAATGAGTCCTCATTCACCCGGATCCGTTGCCAACTGTGGCCTGTAGGCGTGGCTAATAAAAAAAAGAGAAATGAACTTTAAGTGGCTATATTTGTTTTTTGGAAAACAGGGAAGGAGTGATCGGATTGAGCTGAAATTTCGAGGATAAGCTCCCGGGCCCTAGGAAAGCCTAACCTCTAAATTACAGCCCAATCGGACATCTTTAAAGGGGTGCTGTGGTCGGAGGGTCGAAACTTCCGGCCCACTTTTACCCATGAAGATAAAGTCGGAGGGGGGTGAATTTTTGCACGTCTCTTAGTTGGAGCTTGGGCTACAAAATGCAATCACCGCGGTCTCTCTGCGACCGCTAGGACCGGAAATCGCTTAAGATTGTGGTGGGTCGCCTCTTTATATAGGCACAAATTTGCCTCCTTGATGATTTTCTGTAGATAATAACACTTGTATTTTCCGTGACCAGCTGGCCGTGACCTAGTGTTTCTCAAGACGCCGGTTTCCGGGTGGTTAAAGCCATTTTGATGAGTTTCATGTACAGGGCAAGAAGTATCCAATATGATATAATATAATATTTAGCACAGAAACCTACCAGACCATGATAATAAAAATTTATAACAACAGTTATTCAAAAATGAATGTCTTCAACAGTTGCGGTTCTAGGCTAGGGCAAGGGGGCCCCTGCCCCACCCAGTTTTTATGACATCTGAATTAAATTACTTTAATTTTATATTTTACACTCCTATGGTATACCTTGACCTACTAGATTATGAGGCCTAAAACCGCTATTGGTCATTATCATGATTAAATTTTTGTGGAAAATTTTCTATAATACCCATTAATTCTAAATTGTTCCATATGTTAGCTAAAGAATATTTCTGACATCTAATAACACTATATAACTCACTCTAAATCAAACTTAGAAGTGAATTCTCATTATATCTACACATCCAGAGCTTTTATATGTCAAAATTCCTGCTTGACGTTACGGATTTATTTTCCGGCTTTAGAGCCTATGACAGTTAGTCATCTATTTTTTCACAAGAATTGCAGATGGATGCGACCAATTTTGTTTAATGTAGTTTTTATTTTGCAGTAGGTCATAATGCATTTTTAACAGAAAAAGCCACCCAGCAGTAAAAACAAACAAAATGATAACAATGATTAATATTAGATTTGCACGGAAAATATTATACACACAATCATCAGTATAATCAATACATACACCATACAATTTCTTAGCTACCCAATAGCATCGTAAAACTTACTCCAAAACAAGCAGGTTTTGTATAAGTCTCTTTTACCCTATAAAAATATTTTCATCGATTTTGTAGCTTTTTCTTTACCTGCTGTAATTGAAAATCATATTTTTTTTTAAAATGTATCCTACCACACATATTGCACAATATATATACCAAGATATATCAGAATAATCTCCACAATGCACCTGAAGTATTTCCTTTTTTAATTCTGATTGTCAAATTAACGACAAGAAATACTTGAATTGGCCTAATAGCAATTATAACTGCGACATACAAAGATTCTCATTTTCTATTTAGAATTTAAGTTAGTTATCGAGAAAATTGTCTGATTCGATAGCATCATTTGCTAAGTAGTAATAAATTAGACAATCAGAGAACATCTTCACCTGGGGCTTTGTAGTGCTTCAGGGTTTTAATCCCTTTGAGTGTTTCCGCTCTTATTTGAATGGCCAGATTGACATAATAAGATTCTTTTTGAACATTAGGGGCAATACCACCAGGATCTAATGAATTGGACGGGTTTATTGGAGCTGGGAAGTGACCCTTTAATCTTGCCAAACGATCCTTCTGACAGCTTATGGCTTTTTCTGACCTGTCTTTGACAGCTTCGGAAACCACGACTTTCTAAATTCTTTAGAGCCACCCGTTTTTTAGTCGCTCGCCAGCATTCATTCGGTGCGGAGCTTTGTGTGCGTAAAAGGTGATTGCTGTATCATTTCAAGGCGCTAGCTGGATATTGTTTATTTTGGCATTGTTTGAAAGCGGGCCCCTCTGGTTTTTTATTCTCTGAAGAAAGGGGCCCTTGCGAGTATGTTTTAGTTCTATGGATTTTTAGAGGAGATTTAGCACATATGCAGGAATTTATTGTTAGTAATAAGGAATTTAAATATGACGTCTCTTACAAAGGATTATTTCAATCAGAAGCATCAAGAGCTTATGCAGTTGGTGGCTAATCTGGAACGAGGAATTGATGCTATCCGCCAGGAAAATTCCCAATTACGGCAGGAAAATTGCGTTTTGGAATCAGAGTTAATCAATATAAAAAAGTCATGCCTGCAATCGGAGCTTGCATCTAAAAGACAGAATCTTTTACTTTACGGTATTCCCGTTGTGTCTGGGCAAAGTGCAGAAACTGCTGTTCGCAAGCTTTTGACTGATATCGGGTTAGCAAATGCTGACGCTATTCCATTTGTGAAGTGCTATCGCTTGAACAGTAATAGACAGAAAGGGGCTTCAACTAGGTCTTCTGCTAGGAATAAGATTAAGGCTATTATAGTCACGCTGACTAGCATTACTGACAAGGATGATACTATGCGGAATTGTGGAAAGCTCAAAGGATCTCGTACAAGTATCAGTTGCGATTTACCTCGAGACCTAGCACGTCGCCGCAAAGAACTTTTAGCGTACGGATATAGTCTACGCACTTCTGCTATTCCGTCAGTGAAGGTAGCCAAAACCAGAGTTATGTCAAAAAGGGACTAACATTTGGCTTGAAGCTAAGAAAAAATCGAAAGTTAAGAACTGGACGCGTGTAGAGGATACTTGTTTTGATCCGTTTATGATCTCTGTTAGTGCGTCTAACGCGGTCATCCCTTCACGTGTGAATGAGGAATGATTTTTGGTCGTTTATTTCATTGTGTTATTTCATCAGGTTCCTTTTTTTTTTTTTTGGTATAATTATATTTTAATTGTCATATTTATTATAATATGTTTGTGGTCCTGCGTGTGTGTGGATCTCCCGGATGATCTCATCGATGATCCCTTTTCCTCTTTTTTTGTTCTCCTTTTATTTCTTTTTTGTCTCTCCATTGCTCCTTAAATTGGATTCAGTTGTTTTGGGTTTACTTTTGTTTTTCAGTTTAATGTGTGCACAAAAATGAGTTCAGTGTTACTTCTGCATAGATGCTATAGCTCTGCTGTGATGTCGTTAACCTTTGGTCTGGTGAGTTTGGTCACGGAGCGGATCTACCATCCACCGTAAGTAAAATGATTAATTCTTTTGGTGACCAGGGTGATGTCAACTCTTTGGGGGAACGTTTTGTTGAGTTACAAAATAATCCTTTAGATACAGAATAGGAAGTAGAATAGTAGAAATAGTAGAAATTGGAAGTAGAAATAGGAATTACAATGATCCTAAATCGGTTATTGAAAGTAATTATGTTTTGCAATTAAATGGTTCTGCCTCTTCTAAACAAGATGGTATTTTCTCTGTGCTTCACCTAAACATTCAGGGACTTTGCTTCTCTTTTGATGAGCTGAAACGGATCGTCAGTGGTGGAACTCCGGATGTTATTGGATTATGTGAAACTTTCCTGGATTCAAAAAAGGATATGCTTTTAGATATCCAAAGATTTAGGATGGAGAGGATGAACCGGAAACAGATGGTGAAAGGTGGCCTTGCCCTGTATATTGCCGATCATCTTGTATATAATTTCCAAAGTGATTTGAGTAGAAATGAGGAAGGAATCTTTGAATCCCTGTTTATTGAGATTAAGTCAGGTTGTAAGGATTTAGTTGTCGGTTTGGTTTACAGATCCCCTAGTGGATCTATTCCTTCGTTTATGAAAATTCTGGAAGAGGTTTTGGACTTAGTCCAAAAGCATCCTTGCGATCTAATCTTTATGGAGGATTTCAACCTTAACCTGCTGGATCAAAATTCTGCTTCGGCTGCAGATTTTTGTCAATGATGCTTTCTGCGGGAACTCTACCTTCAGTTTGTATACCAACCCGAGTTACTGAGATGCATGCATCACTTATTGATAATATTTTTTCGTCACTAGATGTCTTAGATAATTCGGTGAGGGTTAGTGATATTTCTGATCATTTCCCTGCTATTTCACGATATAAGACTGCTGATCGATCGCAGCGTAAAGCTTCGCCATCTAATCTCCCATTTTCCGTTTTGGTGTCAGGGAGATCAGTCTACTTAAATCTCGTTTTGCTGATCAGCCATGGGATAGTTTGGATTCTGAATCGGATTTTAACCGCTCTTTTGATTTTTTTTATGATTTAGTAAAAGAAGGTATCCTAGAAGTTTGCCACCAGAATCCAGCGCCTCATACCTCGAAAAGGATAGTACTGCTGAATCCGTGGATGACTCCAGGTCTCCATAAAAGATGGAAAAGGAAAAAGTATCTGTGGAAGCTATACAAGGCTTCGTCATCTGCTTCCCATCATCAGCGGTTCAAGGCATATAGAAAGTATATTTAATTCTCTGTGTCGGAAGGCCAAGTCTCAGTATTATCACAAGAAATTTTCTGAGTGTGGAAAGGACGTTGGGAAGACATGGAAAATTACTAATTCTGTACTTAGACCTATTCCCCCTCTGCCTTCAGTTCCAACAACGCTGATAGTCGATGGTAAAATTGTCCAAGGAGAAGAAAATGTTCAGCTAGAGCTTACGTCTTATTTTGCTAATATAGGAAAGACGACTGCTTCCTCTGTGAGCTCTACAACTCCTCGTTGCGATTTCAGAGCCTATATTGGACCCCCATGTTTAAAGTCATTGGTCTTGAACCCTGTTTCTGAGTTTGAGGTAGCTCGGATCGTAAATGCACTTAAAGGTTCATCGTCTTCAGGGCCAGACAGAGTTCCTACAAGGGTTATCCGTGCCGTTCTTCCTGCTATTCTGTCACCATTGACTAAGCTTGTCAATCTGTCTTTCGAGAAAGGATTTTTCCCTGAACCACTCAAGCGAGCTAAGGTTATAGTGCTGTATAAAGGTGGGTCCCGGAGTGATCCTGCTAATTATAGGCCAATTTCTCTTCTATCTGTTTTCAGCAAAATTTTTGAGAATGCTATGCTATCCAGGCTTCTTAGTTTTCTGGATGTCAAAATTTTTTTTCCATGATTTCCAGTTCGGATTCTGAGCGAATCACTCTACAGAGCATGCTTGCGCATCTCTCTTGAATTTCATTCATTCGGCAATAGATTTTGGTCTTATCCCGGCAGCTTTATTTTTGGATGTTCGTAAAGCTTTTGATTCTTTGACTCATCAGATTCTTCTTTGGAAACTATCGCATATTGGTATAAGATCAAATGTTTTCTCTTGGTTTGAATCATATCTTTCTGGTAGACTTATTTCAATTGATCCGCTTTTCCGTAGCCCTTCTGAAGTAGAATATGGCGTCCCCCAGGGATCTGTTCTTGGCCCCGTTTTTTTTTTGATTTACGTCAATGATCTGATTTCAGCAGTCAAGAACACCAGTCCTCTAGTATGCTGCAATCTGTGTCATCCGGATGTTCCTTCGTGTCCCAATGCTACTTCTAATGAAGATTGCCTCGTTGCTTTTGCTGACGAAAGCACTTTTGGGACTCTAGGGAGGACGGAATGTGATATCAGGTCTAACCTGGTGGCAATATTCGAGAGAGTAGTTTCATGGTTTGAGGCGAATTACTTGGCCTTGAATGTTGCCAAGTCACATTTTCTTATTTTTTCTCGAATTGGTGTAGCTTTCCCTCAACTGACACAGCTTCAGGTGTCACAAAGCTCCTTGTGTAGACCAAAGAATCGGTTGGTCCGGTTTCTTGGTATCCTGCTTGATGAGAACCTTTCGTTTAGACACCATGCATCCATGATTAGGGTTAAGGTCTCACGGAGTTTGGGTGTCATTCGAAAACTCAAGCACACCTTTCCTGGATCTATTCTGAAGCTTCTTTTTTTCTGCCTTGTCCAGTCATATGTCTTTTATTGCCCCATAGTATGGATGTCTACTTTTCCTCCTACACTGCGGTCGCTTTTTGTCATGTATAACAAAACACGGCGTCTGGTTATGGACACCAACCGTTCTTCACCAAGACCGATTCTAAATCTACAGTCTATCTACATTCTTTCTTGTGCTTCTTTTGTTTTTCATCAGCTTCATGGCAATCTTCCAAAATCTCTTCAAAAAACTCCTCAGTTTATTTCTGATTCAGCTCCATATAACCTTCGTTCGTCACATAATATCTGCATTCCTCCTACTCCCACTGTGCGGTCAGGTTTCAATCCCCTCATCGCTTGTCATCAGATTGGGACTCCCTGCCTTCTTCAGTACAGAAATGCCACTCGTTTGGCACTTTCAAGAGGATTCTTAAGGACCATTTAGTTAAGAATCAAACAGAATGTTTTTTTTTTTTTTTTTTTTTTTTTTTTTTTTTTTGTGGAGTTGATGTCCCCTGAATGTTTAGTTTTGTTTTATGGTGGTCTTCTCTGCGCTATGACTCCCAGGCCTTAATTTTATATGTTGTTTGGCGATTGATTTCTTTTTTATGGTTGTTTGGATATATTGTATTTTCTTTTTTTTCTCATTCCCCTTGTATCCCTGGCCATGGAGCCTTTCGAGGGGGATTAGGAGTGTTGTGATTGGATTGTGTACGTATTGTGGAATAAAAACTCTGAACTCTGAACTCACGGACTCTAGACAGGGTTATGATGGTAATCCAATGCTCTCATTTTAGTTTAATTTGGTCTAGGACCTCTTTGGTGGTTTCTCTCATCATTGTTTTGAATGTCTATCTTTGCTCAGGGTTATGCCTTCTCTCCTTATTCACGTTTAGGGCACCAAAACGCCTTATCAGCTCAATGTTTATTGTTTGCAAAACTTAAGTATGTTGTAGTTTACCAATGTTGATTCATGGTTGTCGTTTATCTATCTTCAAGCTGCAAGACGCAGAAGAATTGTTGCAAGAACAAGCTTGTGATCCAATTTTGGGCTTGTGTCTGTGCCGTTAAAGGAACGCCCGATAATAAGAGTCCAATACCGAGTTTCTTCAGCGTTGATCAACGAGAATGAAGTGAATTTGGACGCGGGTAGCACCGTCACTGGAGTACTATGTCAAAAGATGACTTGGTTTGCGCTGAAATATGGAATTAGTGACAACAGAATGATTCATTAAGGCGTAGTTTACCAATCTTTGCCCATTTTTACATATGTGTCCTTATCCGGATTTTCCAAAACTTTGGTGGTGGTTTGATCAGACGGACCAGCTTTTGTGCTGATGTCCCCAGTAGCAATCACGTATTCATGGGTAGCAACTGAAGGACACTTGTTGTAAATCTGAATAAAATTCATCCTTAGAAGCATCGGCACCTTTACGAGTAGGGGCGTATGCGGAGAGAATGAACACATTTACACGGCTTCCTTTAAGCCTAATCCTGGTCAGTCTGGGAGAAGAATATTCTAACTGAAGCGGTGTATTTCTGGTTCCTTGATTCATAATGGAACCAACGACAAGGAGTCCCAAGTTATTATCTACTCCAGAGAAGAAGAAATGGAACCGTTGTAGTGTTTTGGAAACTGTAATTACTGTAAGAGCAGAATTGGAAATGTTTGTCTCGGAAACGCAATATACCAATGCGGCAATTCTCCATCCCGTAGACAAGGGGAGCTTTCGTAGTTTCTTGTTTGACTGGTCGAACATTCCATCAACCAATAGTTAGTCTTGAATTTGATTGCATTGTGACTATTGTGGATTGTCCAAACGATAAAGTTTGTTGGTTTTTTGACTTCGTCACCATATTCGAGGTTGCTTCACTTGCTGGGAAGGCTGTAGTATGGTTTGCTTGCCTACTTTTGGACACGCAAGACGATACAAGGGTCGCATTGCTTGCTGGGAACGCTATGGTCATATTCATAAATCTTCTTCTTGATCTAAGATCCATCGATGTTTCTTGAGAATAGAGTTGACCGCAAGGTTCCCAGTCTTGCGGGCACTCAAAGCAAGTTAGCCATGACCTTGCTAGGTGTGAACGGTGTTTGATGTGGAATGGTGCTATCCAGCACAATTCAACACCAATACCATTGCCCTTCTGCACCAATATCCAATACCATTCAAGCGTCATAACTTATCCAATAAGCTATGCTACATGGATTTATTATTTGTACAGATGCTTCTCGTGGTGGAGCAATACATAAAACAAATTTTTCCAGGACTAACAACTGACAACAAGTCAGTATAATCTGTTACCACTCTTCCCCAGTTCTTAGCTAGTGACGCCTCTCTGCTATGTCATAACTTGCTGATCGAATTGCAGCATCAAAAGCTAAGGACCATGTAGTGACCAAATTGGGTGTCGGCTTTGATAATTATGGTAGCTACTGCTACTGCTACTATTACTACCAGTTGCGCCACTACTACTAGTGCATCTATCTGTACTGCTCCTAGTAGCTCACTGCAGTACCAGGCTGCCTGAGACCAAAAAAACCCACACTGCTTCTCCACCCCAATATATTCAAATCTTCAGTTTTTACCCCTCCTATGTAGTTCCAATTTCAATATAATCTTTTTGAATATTATGCTATTTGGAGTTTTGGATAGCTCGTGTAATGCTTCGATTCAACTAAATGTCCTGACGATTATGTGATTCCGAATGATGAGCCAGCTTCAGTGCTTTGCTAACAATTGAAAAAAGGCTATTAATCCCTGGGATGCACTGGTCGGACTTTACTTTTGTTTAGGGCTTATGGTAGCTTATATAAATTTGAAGTTATAGCCTGGAACGTTAAATTTTGAATAACAATTACTGCACTAATATTTTACTTGAAAAACTAAAATTTTTAAGGATATAAGGAATCTTATCTCCCAAGGCTGAAACACAACATTTTGCTTATAAAAATTTATGCCTATCCTGGTAGAGAGCATGTACTATTTAAGTTGAGGTGAGAATTACTGATATATATAAAAAGTTCCAGTCTTGCTTACGCTGGAGTTGAACTAACAAAAGAATTTTAGTTTCAAATTTGTCAATAAAAGTCCTAGAGATAAGTCATGGTGGTACATTCTCCACTAAAATTGACTAATGGAGAGGTAGTTACTCGAACTGGTGAGGGAACAAAGGAAAGGAAGTGATTTTGAATTTTTTCTTTTTTTTTCAAATTTGTTGCTGCTATCTATGAATTCTGAACACTGAACTCTGAAAGGGACAAGACTCGATGTAAAAACAAAGTATTTTCATTAGGAGACTTTAATTTAGGAGAGTTTTAGAGGACATAAGTATGGATATATGGCATCCTAGCTTAAGCCAATTTTGTACATGGAACGATCTATGGATAGATACAGAGCGTGGTGTCTACATTTCTTCCACTTAAGAATTAAATGATAATTAAATGGCTTTACGTTCTCATTGGGGGCCAGTATATAGTGACTTTAGGATTAGCAAACACACCTCTGGAAATTGTATTGTTTCAAGTTTCCAATTTTAGATAGAAAAGTTGGTTTGGAGTTTAGGACTTCATTATTTCAAGGTATACTTCCGCATCCCAGTTGTATAACCCATCCGTGAACTAATGATATCACCATTGACCAAAAACCCAATTCAATTATCGGTTATCACCCTTAAAAGCAATGAATAATATCCTCATAAACTACCTGTACCACTCCCTCCCCCGGCCATTAGCCAAATAGAATGGAATAGAATTTTACTTAAAAGTTTCTTTCACAGCATATTTGCCGAATTTAAATTTTACGTTAAAAAAAGCACTATATGTATCTTAAAGGCACTATATATATATATATATATATATATATATATATATATATATATATATATATATATATATATATATATATATATATATATATATATATATATATATATATATATAATATATATATATATATATATATATATATATATAATATATATATATATATATATATATATATATATATATATATATATATAGTGCCTTTAAGATACATATATCTTAATAAATATATATATATATATATATATATATATATATATATATATATATATATATATATATATATATATATATATATATATATATATATATATATATATATATATATATAGTGCCTTTAAGATACATATATCTTAATAAATATATATATATATATATATATATATATATATATATATATATATATATATATATATATATATATATATATATATATATATATATATATTATATATATATATATATATATATATATATATATATATATATATATATATATATATATATATATAGTGCCTTTAAGATACATATATCTTAATAAATATATATATATATATATATATATATATATATATATATATATATATATATATATATATATTATATATATATATATATATATATATATATATATATATATATATATATATATATATATATATAAAGAAATACTGAATGATATTTTAATATAATTTCTCTTTCGCTTTTCTTTTTTGGAATTTTGAATTTGTAGACTGTTTTCAAACAACCTTGAAGAACTTTAAATCTGTAATTTGTTCCAGATACCAATAAAAGACTTTTTTTTATAACTCACATCTGGACCAGTCTTTATTTGTTCCAGAATGGTCTTTGCTCAGTGACCTCTGGGATTTTATTAAGGAAACAATGAAACTCATTTTGTATCTAATTTTTAACAGCTTTTCTAGTATGCATGAATTTCACAAGTTTTACCTGACATAGGGATACCATATAGATCTTATGGTAGAGGCTCCACTGTGCCGGGTAAACAAAGTAAAGCCTCGAAACCCGTTAAGGCAGGTGGTATTTCTTCTGATGAGCCCTAATGGAAGGTTCTACTTGGAAATATTTCGCTAGATTTAAGGTGCTTTTGCTTGTAAATTTACAACGACTTACATTTATTGATGACGCCTTTGCATGGATTTGGACATTTCTATTTGGTTGATGGTTCGGTTATACTGTTTGGTCCTAGGTAGTTGGATAGATGAGTAAGGTCAAAACCTCATTCAAGTGCACATTTGTCTCAATTGCTGAATTAGGATGACAGATTTTTTTTTTTTTTTTTTTTTTTTTTTTTTTTCTTGCCAAGTAATTACCTCTAAGACATAATATATATATATATATATATATATATATATATATATATATATATATATATATATATATATATATATATATATATATATATATATATATATATATATATATATATATATATATATACATATATATATATATATATATATATATATATATATATATAATATATATATATATATATATATATATATATATATATATATATATATATATATATATATATATATATATATATATATATATATATATATATATATATATATATATATATCATCGAAAGAACGTGACGTTCACGTCAAACATAATTCATTGTAAAAAGATACACGAAAAAAGTCAACACTTAATTAGGAAATAACAAATAAAAACAAAATAGAAAACAATAAAATTAATGAAAATACATAAAAAAAATATGATGAGTCAAAACTTAGTTAAAAAGTCAAAAATAAATAATAAATAAATATACAACTATAATTATTAAAGACTAATTTTCCTGGGTATTATGTAACTCAACAAAACTTGGAACAAAACTCTTCCGATATCTTTCATGTTTAGCGGGGATGGGTGTCAGTTTAGGAACTTTTTGGGATTTTATACGGGACGGTCTGTTGCGGGCGGGAAGGTAGGGTTCGGGGATGATGGACCGTATTCGAGGAACAGACAGGGTCTTGGCACCGAAACGAAGGCACTGGAGGTTTCTTCTCTCGGCCAACGTGGTGAGCTTGAACTTACTTAGTAGAGAATAATATGGAACCTTCCCTTCACCATTTATGATTCTAATTGCTCGTTTTTGGACATTTTCAAACTTATAAATATGCTCTGAAGAAAGACAAAATGCCAAACTGGAAAAGCTAACTCCAGTATTTGCCGAATAAAAGAACAATAAAGTTGGAGAAGATCCTTAAGGGAGGGGGGCAAGAAAATTAAAAAAAAAATTTAGAAGGAAAACCGAAGGGGAATCTTGTTGTAGGATATTTTGATCATAGGCATCCCACTTCAAGTCAGGAGTAATTGTCAGCCCAAGCAGTTTAATACATGTGACAGAGATTTGGGAGGAATAGGGCTTGTAAAATAAGGGGGTAATTATTAAAAATTAAGTTGCCTCTTCAAAAAAGAATTAAATGATCAGGGTTTTCAAAAATATGGAGGGCCAAAGCAGAATCAAAGTTGTCATTTTTATTTTAAAATCTGAAGGAGTTCACTCAATCGTTTGCAAACAGTTTTGAACATGACCACAGTTTTGTGTTCATGCAATCGCTCCCCAGCTGTTGGTGGGTCCTATCAATGTAAAACTTCCCAAATGAACACGGGACTCTGTAGACACTACTGCCCAGTACAGGATGAGTCTTACCCTTTACCAAGCTGAAAAAATCTTAAACTTTTAGCTCAGTTTCGGAAGAAACAGAGATATTTGTATTTTTTTTTAATTTTCCAATTGCAGATGTATGGTATCGTGGTGAAAGTTTTGTTTTAAACTGCCGGAGTAACTAAGTCAAGGGGGACAGGCTCCCTATTTCCCTGTTTTACCTTTTTTAATTGTCTATCGATTATATTTTCAATAAGGTTAATTGGGTAGCCGTTGCAAAATAGATAATAATAATAATAATTTATTTATTATCCACTATGAACAAAAAGAAGTGAAGTACGTCAAAAACAAAAAACAAAAAAACAAACTTGCACACTTAACAATTATTTACACGAAAACGACGTAAAATATGGTGCGCAGTAAGACCTGCAGATTCCAACAGCTTTACCGCAAACACGGTCACTTTTCCCCGTAAATCAGGGAGGCAGAATCGCGACATTAGATGACGGTCCGGAACCACGGAGGGAAACACAAAAGGTACCGAGAAAATAGAAAATAATAAGTCCGCAGAGATTTGAGATCTTTAGGCTTCAGAATTGGAAGAAACCCAGATAAAAAATGAATAGAATGATCACAAAATGAAGAATATAATTTCCCAAGCACTTTTCTATTGTACCTCCCTCTATTTGCAACAATTTTTGAATAACCAATATGAATTTTTTTTATTAGCATAAGAAACTGTAAGAGCCCGATTTGTTTTGAGATAATTAGTAATGTGAAGAACAAGCCACCGAAAAGAAGAGACACAGGGAGTAGAGGAAAAACCACAATTAGGAGGGAGACTCGCACTCGAATTAAACAAAATATATTCGCACTTATCAGTATATACGTTCAGAATAAGCCCAATCCGTCTGAACTGGACTAGAATCCAGCTGACAGAATGGAAGAGCCCAGCCCTAGAACGACTAACAAGGAGCACATCGTCCACCTTAGCAAGATACGAAAAATCAATTCCATCAGAAATAAAAGTCGAAGGCAAAGATGACAGGATAGGAGCAATACATAACTTAAAAATAGTTGGAGAAATCACACCACCTTGACGGACCCCACACCGAAGAAACGCCTTTGAATCAGAAACTACTCCATTACATTTTACCCAAATAAAAGAGTTAGAATACCAGTACCGTAACAAAACAACAATAGAAAGGTTAATATTATTAGAAAAATTGAATAGAGTGCGTGTGAGTGGACTATACTATCGAAAGCTTTCGAAAGATCAAGAGCACAGATATGAAGAGGAGATTTATTATTAGCAGATTGCAACAGGAGGGAAGCTAGAACACGATGGCTGTGCTGACATCCCAGTCTTCTTACAATGCCAAATTGGTTTTCACTAAAATTAACATTTTCTGAAATGAAAGCGAGAAGAATATATTAAAAATTTTTGCAAAGATACACAAAACAGTGATTGGTCAATACGAACTACACTCTGACGAAGTTTTTCCACGCTTCATAGCCGAGGTGACTGGACCACAGAGAAAACAGTGGGGAACCATAGAAGTAGATAAACTCATCTGAAAAAGTAGCTGAAGGCAAGCTATCAAAGTCGGGAAAACTACTTTCCGATGAAAAGAAGAAATTCCGTCTTGATCAACAGAGCTAGATTGCATGCTCTTAATAGCTTGACCAATATCAACAGTAGAAACCGGTAATATGTTACTCTGAGAAATACAACTAGGCAAACACAACTCAATAAGATTACTAAAAAGCTTTTCAACTTTCCAGTTCACCTTGACGAGAATATCATTACAATACGACACCCAAGTATTAACTGTTATGGGACTTTCAGAAAACTCACTACTAAGCTTATACGAATTCAGAACATGAGACCACTTCTTTCTCGGCGCAGGAAAATCAAAACCAGAAACCGTAGACTGCGGTCAACGTTTTTACATGCACGCTTGGTACTTTGCTTCAGATCAAAGACACCTCCTCAATTTGGCCCACCACAAGACACCTACATTCGTAGCCAAAACTTAGCTTTATTCCTTAGAACTTTTAAATCTGGGTCCAAAACCCATTCCGGTTTTCTAGTTTTAACTTTAATCTTTCCTAGAGGGACAGCAGTCGCCTCTGCTTGTTTTAAGCACCAAATTATTTTATCATAATATTCATTAAGAGACTGCTTATTATTTGAAAAACGGTCAGTAACTTGAAGCAAATGATAAGGAACTTTTATAGAACCCAATAACGCGGACAACATTGTAATATAAAGTGCAAAATTAGCTCTTCTCCATTTATTCCACTAAAACCACTTAGAACTTCGTGTAAATGGTCTAGTAGAACTAAGAGTGACTAGTGAAGCAGAGAACGAACTCGGGAGGTGGTCAATATCACGGCTGTCTTCATGAACAAGAACTGTCGGTACATTAATATTTGGTGTGGAAACTACATGGTCAATGTTAGAAAAACTTCCAGATTGGTGAATATATGAATAATCAACTCTTTTCTCGACTATTTTATAAGCAAAAAAAGCATCATGGACTATATCGGATCGAACTGACTGACTAGTATTATTTGTGTTGAAGTCACCAACCACTATGAAATCATAATCACTCGATACAACAGACACAAGAATAGCCTTAAGATTTGCCGAGGCTTTCATATACTCGTTAAAAGAGGAAATAGTTTTTTGTTTGTTTTTTTTACTCGGGAGATACACATTTATCAGCACAGTATTTTCAAACCGAACCGCAAGGATAGAATTATCACTATGAAAACAAACTGGAGAGAAAACACACAGGTTATTCTTAACAATGTACGCGAGGCCTTCAGAAGGTTTCTCAAACGTAACCCTAACATTAGTTGTAAAAACGGAATGATTACGACTTCTTTTTAACACGTTAATGCTGGTAGAAGTCAGGAAGTGTTCTTGAAGGCATACTATGTCAAACCGGTCACACAATTCATCAATCACATGCTCCTTTAAACGAGTACCATTTATATTAAACGAAACAATCGAAACGGGCACAATCATTTCTTCTTGGCCATGATATCTCTTAGCACTTTACATCTAAGACTAAGGGAGGCATGATTTTCACCACAATTGGTACATTTTGCATTAAGCTGACAGGGAGAATTCTTTGTGGAAATATGAGGGCCCGCGCAGCGTGCAAACTTCGCAACCAAACTTGAACAATCAGCAACTCTATGCTCTGGAAAACGGCATTTGAGACAGCACCGACGTGCTGACAGATATTCTTTCACAGATAAGTATTCATACTCAAGTTTAACACCATTTTGCATAGCCTTGGCTTTTGACATGGAGTCACAAAACTCAAGCTTAACCGCGCTAGTGCCACCGACACGCATAGCTTCCACCACACCTGGATATCCATGAAGGAATGAGAGGTCTAAGCCCTTCGATATTCCTTTGACAATCCCGAAAAACCACTTAGTGATCACTTAGATGAAGATTCTGCTAAAATCACTGAAACTGAGTCTTTGAATTCTTCAGCAATAAATTTTTCAACATTAATCAGCCATTTGTCACCTTGCGAACTCAGCTTTGCAACTGCATCATGACGGATTACTTTACCCAGCACTTCTATGGGTTTTATCGGATCATTTAGTGCTTGCGGCACTTTAGAGACAATAACAGTGGCGTGAGAGTCAGTTGGTGGTGTTACACGGGCAGGCAATAGTTGAAAGTGTTTATAATACGAATCAAACTTACTAGAAACAGTCTCTAGGAAGTGTTCCAATCTATTCAACTTTGCGTTCAAACTCGAATAAACAAATGCAGGGATGATAGGTGCGTCATTTGGAGAACGAATTACAAACATCAGTAGGTCTATGTCTTCATCGTCGTAATTCACGAATATGCTTAACATATCCTTCAGATGGCTTTCCAAAGCCTTCGGACCCTTTCTTCTCGGAAGCTCAGTTCCAGGTAAAGCCGCATCATAGAGGAGTTTTTTTAGCTTCGATTATACTCGGCACGTCTAGAAAAAAATCCTTTCCAAACTTCAGGATTTGGTTTTCATTCACTCCATTAGCACGGTTAAATTACAAAAAATCTAGAACCGGATAAAATTCAAGTCCATTATTCATTATAGCAATAAGAACCAGATACCAATAAGCGAACGAATCGTAGTTTCTTGCTACCTACTCCCTGCAGTTTAAGGGAGTCACACTCCTGGCAGGCACAAGGTCCCTTGAGATAGGAAACTCACATCTTCTGCTCACTTATTAGTAAAATTGAATTATATTCATATTATTAAATCAAGTAAAAAAGATATTACGATAATACAGTACTTTATATAAGTGAGTAAAAATATCCATTGGTAAAATAGTCCATAAATATCAATTTATTATTTCACTTATTGTGAAACTGACGGTCACTGCAATCCACTGTAGTTTATTCTATATTTAATCTGGCTTATGAACATAGATGTTCATAAGATCAAATGCCAAATCAAAACTGGGGGAATGATTGCATAAACACAGAAATTCAATAGATAAGTCCCTGAGATTTGAAAATAAAATGATAGCTTCGATTCTGCTTTGGTCCTCCATATTTTTGAAAACCATGGTCATTTTGTTCTTTTTGAAGAGGCAGCTTTGATATTTACTGTAAATAGACTGCCGCAATCTTTTAGAGAAGCAATTGAGATTAAAACAAACATATAATCTATAACAATAATATAATCTATATTCTATATAATTTATAGTCTATACCAAACATATAAATAAAACAAACATATACAGTTTATCTACAAACATGAGTTTGAATCCTGTCCCTTCCTTAGCTGTAAAAGTCTAAAGGCTACTCCGTCATTGGCGCTTCACTGAAAACGAAATATATTACACAAATTTGCTTTTTTAGTTATTACAGCATTGAAAATGAAAATAAAAATTACAGCGAAATAAATTCTTGGACAGATTATCTTTCAACAGTAGGTATCACTATTTATCAAATATTCAATTTGATTTTATTTGCACTTTCCAAGACTGTTCAAGACACAGATAGTTTTCAGTAAAGCGCCATTGATGCAGTAGGTTATAGACTTTTACAGTGAGAGGAGGAGGCAAAACCCAAACTCTTGTTTGTAGTGATTTGGTTTGTTTCAAGCTTGATTTGCATATTCAATTTAAGAATCACTCGTCTTAAGAATAACTTATTCATTTACGTTAGTACTTGTTGCATGTTTGTTTGCTATGATTGTTTATTTAATTTCTGTTCGTTATTGGTTTCATTTATTCTTTAATAGAAATTTCTTGTAATTCATTCATTAATACTAGTACTTGTTATATATTTTTTTTTGCTTTGATTTTTTATTTAATTTCTGTTTTTTTTGATTTCATTTATTCTTTAGTAGCAATTTTTTGCCGTTTCTAGATTAAATTTTAAAACGTATTTGTATTTGCTGATCTTAAGTTTAATATGACCTTTGTTTTTCTTTGAAAAACAACTTTTTCGGAATTGTTTTTTAGATAATTTTTGTTCTTTTTTGATTACAACAAGTTTCATGTTTTTAGAAAATACCTAATTCCAAAATAGTTTTTTTTTCAACATCAAACTTTCATCGAAGTATCAAAACTAGTATCAAAGTATCAAAGTAAAAAAAAGCATCTAACTAAACAAGCCATTAAGGTAAGGAAAGTAGACACAAGCAAGCTCCGTAACTCAGAGCCATTACCCTGGGGAAGGGGGGTTTCAAACCCGGAAACATATTTTTTTTGCCTTTGAACTATTTTCAACAAAATGACTATCTCAAAATTTGGACCGGATGCCCTCTTCGGAAAGTGGGGCGTGAGATAATTGCTCATTGATCACTTTTGAATCTTAAAAAAGAGCTGAAAGTCTCAATTTTCTATCAAATGAGTCCACTCCAAAGTTAATACGACCACCCCTTCCCCAAAAACTTATGTTTTAATAATGGGTAACTTACATAAGTTACAATCCTTTCCCTGAGGGCTATGAAGGATTTTCGAACCCCTAAGTTATAGCAATTAAAATTTAAGACTATTTTGAAAAAAATGGATATTTGAATTATTTTACTAGATGTATTTGGGGGAAAAAGGCACGAGGAGGGTAGGGGGTTGTTACTTTTTGATCTTTTTTGATTTTTAAAAACGGCACAATAAATTTCGATTTCCGATCAAATGAACTTTCTCCATAGTTTATACGACCACGCCTTCCATAGCAGTTTTATATGTTAACGATGGGCTGCTGGTATAGCTTACAGCCCTTTCCTCCACGGCTAATGGGGGGGGGGGAGGGGTTGAAACCCATATTCATAGCTATTTTACAACTGGACGATTTTGAACAAAATATCAAACTCAAAATTTTGATTCACAGCATTTAGAAAAAAAAGGCGGGGGGGGGGGGCTATGTCCACCGTCTTATTACTCTTGACTCTTAAAAAGGAGTTCTAACTTTCAACTTAAATTGAATGAGGCTTTTCCAAAATCTATACGATTTCCCCTTCAATAAAAACTTTGTATATAAACAATGGGTAGCTTGTATAACTTACAGCCCTTGCCTTGGGGACAGTGGGAGGTTTTGTCAGCCCTCGAGGAATAATTATTTTAATTAATTCACCTCTTGACTATTTCGGAAATAATGGCTATCTCAAAATTTTGATTGGATGCGTTTGGCGAAAAGAAGGCGTGGAAGGGGGGGAGGGATTGTTGCCCTCCAATCATGTTTGACTCTTAAAAAGAGCACTAGAGATTATTATTTTCAATTGAATGAGTCCCCTCCAATGTCTATACCACCATCTCTTGCATGTAAAGTGCCCCTGGAGACAAGAATGGAGCCTTATGGCCTTGGGATTGGTGAAAGGATGGCTAGTTGCCATCAGATCACTTTCGAATCTTAAAAAGGGAACTAGAACTTTCAATTTCTGATCATTTGAGTCCCCTCCAAAGTTTATACAACCAGCTTTTCAGTAAAAACTTGGGATCTATTGGGGATTGTGGCGAGCTCGGGGTTTCTGTTATTTGATCTTTGCTAACTATTTTTAACAAAATGGCTATCTCAAAATTTTCATCAGATATATTTTGGGAAAAAAGGGTGGGGGGGAGGGGGTAGTTGCCCTCTGATCAATTCTGACTCTGAAAGAGGGCACTAGAACTCCCAATTCCCAATCGAATGAGCCCCCCTCAAAGTTAATACGACCACTCCGTCCATATGAAGTGCCCTTGGGAAAAAATAATAAATAATAAATAAATAATAAAACACTGAAGCCTTATGGCCTCTACTATAGGCAACGCTGTAGCGTTGCCTCTGAAAAAAGTGAACTAGAACTTTCAATTTCTAATCATTTGAGTCCCATCTGAAGTGGATCACCTCTTCCATAGACACCCTATATACCCCCTGGGCATAAGTTACAACCCTTCCCCCGGCCACGGGGTATGTTGAACCCGAGTAGTTTGTCATCTGATTGCTGGACTATTTCAAACTTAATAGCTATCTAAAATTTTTGATCAAATGCAAATTGGGAAAAGAGGATGTGGATGGGGGCGGGGTTAGGCGACCCCCGATCCCTTTTGATGACTCTTAAAAAGGGAACTAGAACTTTCAATTTCCAATAAAATTAGCCATCTCTTAAATTTATTCCACCACCCTTTATATAAGGGTTATATGCTCCTGGGGCATAACTTACAGCAATTGCCCCCGGGCTCTGGGGTTTGTCTAAACCCTGATTTTTCCTTATTTGATCTTTAAACTATTCTGAACAAAAAGGCTATTTAAAAATTTTTATCGGATGCATTTGGTAAAAAGGGGCCTGGGGGGGTGCTAGTTGTCCTCCGATCACTTTTGGATCTTAATAAGACAACTAGAATTTTTGATTTAAAATCGAATGAGCCCATTCTAAAGCTTATGCAACCATCCCTTCCATAAGAACCTTATAATCCCCTGGGACATAATTTACAATACCTGCATCCGGGTTCTGGGGGGCTGTGTTATCCCTGGAATTGTTGTTGTATGATCTTTGGTCTATTCTGGACAGAATGATTATATAAGAAATTCTATTGGACATATTTGGGTAAAAGAGGGGGGGGGGGAGGTTACCATCGGATCATTTTTGACTCATAAAAACGGAATTGGAACTTTCAATTTCTAATCATTTGAGTCCCCTTCAAAATTCATACCACATCCTCTTCCATACAAAACTCTGTATGCCCCCGGTACATAAGCTACAGCCCTTCCCCGGGATCCTGACGGGTATGCTGACCCCGAACTTTTGTTATCTGATTGTTGTACTATTTCAAAGAAACTGACTATCTCAAAATTTTGATCGGATAAATTTGGGGAAAAGAGGGTGTATGTATGTGGGGGGGGGGTTATATACCCACCAATCACTTATAACTCATAAAAAGACCAAATAAGCCATTTTCGAAGTTTATACGACCACTCCTTACAAAAAACCTTATACGCCCCGGGGCATATCTTAAAATACTTGCCCCCGGGCTCTGAGGGATTGTTTCGACCCCGGAGATTTCGTTATCTGAGGTTTGATGTATTTAAAAAAAGGGTTATCTCAAATTTTTATCAGATGGGTTGGGGGAAAAAAGGGTGTAGGGGGGCTAGTTGCCCTCGGATTTCTTTTGACTCTTAAAAAGTGAACTAGAACTTTTAATTTCCAATCAAATGAGCCCTCTCTGAAGTCTATACGAGTATCCCTTCCATAAGAATTATATATGCCCCCAGGGCATAACTTACAACACCTGCCCCGGGCCCTGGTAGATTGTTTCTACACCGCAGTTTTGTTATCTGATTTTTGAACTATCTTTACAAAATGGTCATCTCAAAATGTTAATCGGATGTGTTTGGGGAAAAAGAGCATGGAGGGCGGAGTTAGTTGCCCTCGGATCTCTTTTGACTCTTAAAAAGTGTATTTGGTGTACATTTGGAGAAAAAAAAGAAATTGGGGAGGACTAGCTACCCTCCAATTACTTTTGACTCTTAAAAAGTGAACTAGAACTTTTAATTTCCAATCAACTGAGCCCTCTCTGAAGTTTATAAGAGCATCCCTTCAATAAGAACCATAAATGACCCCAGGGCATAACTTACAACACCTTCTCCCGGGCTCTGGAGGGTTGTGTTAACACCAGAGTTTTTGTTATCTGACCTTTTAACTATGTTTAACAAAATGGCTATCTTAAATTATTATCCGATTCATTTGGAGAAACAACATTGGGGAGGGGGGACTAGGTGCCCTCCAATTACTTTTGACTCTTAAAAAGTGAACTAGAACTTTTAATTTCCAATCAACTGAGCCCTCTCTGAAGTTTATAAGAGCATCCCTTCAATAAGAACCATAAATGCCCCCAGGGCATAGCTTACAAAGCCTACCCACGGGCCCTGTGGGCTTGTGTCAATCCCTGAGCTATTGTTATCTGACCTTTGAACTATTTTTAACATGATGGCTATCTAAAAATTTATTTGATTTATTTGGGTAAAAAAGGGCGTGGAGGGTTTGTGGCTCTCCGATCACTTTTGACTCTTAAAAAGGGCATTAGAACTTCCGATTTCGAATCAATTGAGCCCCCTCCAAATTTTATACGACCATCCCTTTCACACGAATTACCTCTGGGAAAAAATTATAAATAAATAAATAAATAATAAAACACTGAAGACTTATGGCCATTACTATAGGCAATGCTACAGAGGTGCCTCTGATTTCTGTGAATTTTTAGTTTAAATCAATCGTTTCGTTGAATTTCCCCTGAGCTATTGTTATCTGACCTTTGAACTATTTTTAACATGATGGCAATCTAAAAATTTATTTGATTTATTTGGGTAGAAAAGGGCGTGGGGGGTTTGTGGCTCTCCGATCACTTTTGACTCTTAAAAAGGGCATTAGAACTTCCGATTTCCAATCAATTGAGCCCCCTCCGAATTTTATACGACCATCCCTTTCATACGAATTACCTCTGGGAAAAAATATAAATAAACAAATAAATAATAAAACACTGAAGCCTTATGGCCATTACTATAGGCAACGCTACAGAGGTGCCTCTGATTTCTGTGAATTTAAAGTTTAAATCAATCGTTTTGTTGAATTTCTCTTCATTTTAACTTTGATAATTTCGGAAACCGCACTGCCTTTCCATGACGATAAAATAAAAGTTCAAAATAGGGATAAAATCCTTTTTAATAGACAGTGTATAATAAATTTCACAAAAAATACCAGATATTTCGGTCACATATACAGTTTTGACTTTGTTTCTGCATTCATAGTAATGCCTTCTAGTCCATCGTCAATATTCTCAACAAATACTAACTATATGTTAATACTAATACTATATGTGACTATATGTAATTATATGTTGATACTAAACTATATGTTGATAAAGCATTAAGAATACAGAACAATTAATGAAAAATTAATCTAAATGAAAAATGGTGCGACACTTCAATTTCCAATTCAATTTAAATCCAAAGGTTAGTATCCACCTTCAGTTCGTTTTCACTGGTGGAAATACTTGTCTTCTTTTTCTTCATTTCCTTATGTTTACTGTACCATTTGACTGTAAAGAAGTATATGAGCTCCACTCCACTGAGAAGACTGAAGCCAGTACCAAGTCCCAGTAGACCGCCCGTTGATGCTGAAATTGTAAAACTGTCGTTTTAGTAAAAATTTCTCATGTATAGCCACTGCCCAAAATATCATTCAGGAAATAGAAAATCCAAAATTTCAATGATCAAAGTCGTATTAGTTTACTCTGCAGAACTTGGTTTTGTGTGGTGTCGGTAGATGACACCACCAACTTTGTGTCTAAATTTAACGCACGAGTTCTTTTTTCAATTACATCTCATATTAAAAACATGAAAAAAAGTTATTCCTCTTTAGTCAAGGTGAAGGGCTGTAAATTTTCTGTATGGAGTTTAAGTATCTCAATTGTTGTTTTAGGTTGTAAATATCAGCTAATTATAGAGTAATCTGAATAGAAGGATTTATTTTATTTCTTTTAAATTTTTTCCTCCTGTTCAGGTTACTTCAAAGAATTAGTTTTATTTTGCTCTGAAGACTGCTTACCAGAAATCTTCACCGAAATATCTGCTTTCTATTTGGTTTTATTCTCTTCTCTTTCTAATTTCAATACATATTTATCAATTATGGAGTATGCTGAACAAAAGGATTTTTTCTTTCTTTTAAATTTTTCCCTCCTGTTCAGGTTACTTCAAAGAATTAGTTTTATTTTGCTCTGAGGACTGCTTAGCAGAGGTCTTTACCGAAATATTTGCTTTCTATTTGGTTTTAATCTCTCTCTTTCTCTTTTCCAGACATATTTAGAAACTATTGAGAAAACTGAACAAAAAAACTTTTTTCTTCTTTTCAATTTTTTTCTTCTGTTCTGGTTGTTTCAAACGGTTGGTTTTTATTTTGCTCTGAGAACTACTTAGAAGAAGTCTTTACCATAAGATCTGCTTTCTATTTGGTTTTATTCTCTTCTCTTTCTATTATCAATACATATTTAGCAATTATTGAGTAAACTGAACAAAAGGATTCTTTTCTTCTTTGAATTTTTTTCCCTTCTGCTGAGGCTGCTTCAAAGGGTTAGTTTTCAAAGGATTAGAAATTATTTTGGCTTGAAAATCAAGAAAAGTAGCTGAAACCACGATATTCTGCATACACGGCATCTGTTTTTCTTTTTTCCGTTTTTTTTCGCCTCAGCTCGCTCGGCACTGGATAATATTAGAGAGCTGTTTAATGGCTCATTTGAAATGAATCTGATGTATATAAAAACCTTTCATAATTAACAAAAATAATTTCAAAAACAAATTTACTTTTTTACGGGAAAGTGCATTTTTCTGTAGCTCTGTAGTAGCAAATATTATTAATATCTACTTGCCTCTTGGAACCAAAATTTCTAGGCTTGACTCCTAAAGTCCTTATCTTTTTAACGTTGTGCTTTATTTCCGTAGAAAAAAAATCATTGTTTTATTTTAGTTTTCAGTTCAGGATTGCTAAAGTTATTCTGTAAACTGAAAAAATATTTATGGTATCTGAGCAATAATTTTAATTATAATAAAGAACGAACTCTTTCCCATAGTAACATAAATAACTAATGTTTATTTTTTAAATTTTAAATTTTCAAACAGTTCGTGGTAACGAACTGTAAGTAAGACGTGACCCGGCTCAATAGTAACGGAAAATCTAAGAAATGGAATTTCGATACCAATAGATACATCAAAAGAATTGTATTTTTATGCTGATTTGAAATATATGTGTCATCAAGTTTAGGTTTATCTATCAAAAGTTACGAGCCTGAGAAAATTTGCCTTATTTTCGAAAAGAGGAAATACCCCATAAAAGTCATAGAATATTAACGAAAATTACACTATCAGATTCAGCGTATCAGAAAACCTTACTGTAGAGGTTTCAAGCTCCTATCTCCAAAATGTGTAATTTTGTATTTTTCACCAGAAGAAAGATCACGGATGCGTGTTTATTTGTTTTTTTTCCCAGTGGTGATAGTATTGACCTAGTGGTCCTAGAATACCGATAGAGGATTCGTTTGAATGGAAATTGAAAGTTCTAGTGCCTTTTTAAACTAAAAAACAAAAAGTTTTAAAAATAGAATCATTTTTTACAAAAAAACTGTATTTTAATGCAGAAGCTTGATATGACTTTTCATATTGCAGTCTTTTCAAAGATATTTGATTATTGAAGCAAGTTTGATTTCTAACACTGATTGTTTACCAAGATTCACTCTTTTGGTTTTTCTTTTTTAATAATCCGTGTTGCAGCGGTAACTAGCAATCTAGTAAGAGACGATGAAACCATATAGTAAAAACTGAATCTATTTTCAGCCTATAACTTCTGAAAATGGATTCAGATAAAAAAACGCAATACACTATTAGAACCACCTTGTCCGAAACTCCTGTATAGAAAACTGACAGTCTCTTTGCTTGAACAACAAAGAAAATTTGTCGGCTTGAAAAACAAGAAAATGTGGCTTGAAGTGCAATATTCTGCATCGAAGGCATTTCTTTTTTCTGGTTTTTCTCTTCTCCTCACCTAGCTCGGCACTGGAAAATCATAAAGAGCTGTTTAGTGGCTCATTAGAAAGGAAATTGACGTATTTAAAAAACTTTCATAACTAGCAAAAATTTAGAAACAAAATCAATTTTTTACGAAAAATTACATTAAGGAATGAAATGTAGCCGAAATTAACTGATTACATAAAGGATCGACACAGTTCATGATAAATAGGGCCAATGCTAGTTTCATAGCATATAGCTGAAAACGTAGTAAAGAATAAACCACGGCAAATAGCAACTAAAAGTTAGTACATAAAGGATCAATATGGTTTAAAGTAAGGAACGAACATTAAAACCCATAAGGAGACTAAAAGTTAGTAATAAAAGATAAATATCCTAGAAACCATCACCATCCATTTGAAATCAATTTAAAATGTTGTCCTTGATGAGGCTCGAAATCACGATCTCAGGATTAAGATATCTACACTATACCCACTATGCTACCGACGTTTATGTATTAGGAAAGATTGAACAATTTGAGACAATATTGAAATCCGGGTTACAGCGGTAGCTAGGAGCCTAGTAGGAGACGACGAGGTCCAATGCTAACAAATATTATAATAACTCATAACTCCTGAAAATAGAGGCAAGTCAAAACAAAAGGTACACCGTTAGAACCCCCTTGTCCAATTCCCCTATATAGGAAACTTACCATCCCTTGTCTCGAATAACATGGGAAATATATTTGCTGGAAAATCAAGAAAAATGGCGGCTACTACGATATTCTGCATAAATGGCATCTTTTCGTTTCTCTGTTCTATTCCACAGATAGCTTGGAATGGAACATCATAGAGAGTTGTTCAAGGGCAGATTGTAAATAAAATTGATATGGTTAAATACTTTTTGTATTTAAAAAATTTAAATATAATCAGTATTGTACGAATATATTTGAAGTCAGTTAATCAGTTTTTTACATGGAAAATCACATTAAAAGACGATCATTGGAATGACAAACCATTGCCAACATTGGACTTAACTTGCTACTTGGTTATTTGAGGCTCGTCTCTTATGCGAGTTGCAGCGAGAGCTAGCATCCGGGTTGCAGCGGTAGCTAGCAACCTAGTAAGAGACGATCACGTCCAATGTTAAGACATACAAAAACCCATAATTCATAAAAATAGAGTCAGATCAAAACAAAAAATACACCACTAGAACCACCCTGTCCGAAACCCATATATAAGCAACTTTTTGTCCCTTGACTTGAACAGCAAGGGGAATATATTGGCTTGAAAATCAAGAAAAGTGGAAGCTACTATAGAATTCTGCCTAAACGGCATTTTTTTCTCTTTTCCACAGATAGCTTGGTACTGGAACATCGTAGAGAGTTGTTCAATGGTTCATTTGAAAGGAAATTGCTAGACCTAGTTCGATTTGTAATTAAAAAAAAGTTTGAAAAATAGAATCAAATTTTCCACTAAAAACTGGATTTTATGGCCAATCTTGATGAATGCCAGTTATCATAACCACTAGTTACGAGCATGTATGCTTACCATTGTACCGTCATAGTTAAGATTACAGTATTTATATTATAACAAACCAAAAGCTAGTTGATTTTCTTGAATAGCGAAGGAAATCTACTGGCTTGAAAACAAGAAAAATTGCTTGAACTACGATATTCTGCATCGAGAGCATCTTTTTTCCATTTTTTTCCACTCAGATACCTGAGCACTGGAAAATACGTGCTTTTGTAATTAAAAAAACATTTAAAACAAAATCAATGTTTTACAAAGAACTGCATTTTCGTATACTAGATATTATACCCGCAAAAGCAATTTCTTCATGCTACCCTCCTCATCCATATTCGCAAAAAACTTCCAAATACATTTTTTTATCGGAATATCGTCAGGCATGAGCATAGGAACAAGCTACGAGTTTGTGTGTAGATTTGTTAGAACTATGAAGTAAATAGAAAAACGCTATATTATGACGTTACCTCAGATGAAAATAGTTATAATTATGACGTAATAATACAAGAAGTAATGACGTCAACTTATAAAATAAATAAAATTAGTTTTTTTTTCATTTTCGTAGTTACAAGCAGGTATGCTTGTATATATATATATATAAATATATATATATATATATATATATATATATATATATATATATATATATATATATATATATATATATATATATATATATATATATATACATATACATATATATATATATATATATATATATATATATATATATATATATATATATATATATATATATATATATATATATATATATATATATATATATATATACAGTATATATATATATATATATATATATATATATATATATATATATATATATATATATATATATATATATATATATATATATATATATATCTATATATATATATATATATATATATATATATATATATATATATATATATATATATATATATATATATATATATATATATATATATATATATATATATATATTTTTTTTTTTTTTTTTCTGTGCAATATCTGTGCAATATCCTAGGAAAATTAGGGGCATTGCGTTGGGATTTCAAGGTAAGTTTTTGGGGGTGTTGTACCAAACAAATTGACACTATATGATCAAGTTAGGTAGAAAGATCATATATTCTATATGTCAGTAGCGGCTAAGGGCATTAATCTAAAACTATCAGGAGAAATTTTCGTAAATTACACTAAATTGAAATACACTATGTGAATCAAAAGTTGTCAAAATGGTGTATCTGCAATATCTCAGGAAAGGTTGAGGGAATTAAACTGCAACTTGCAGGGCATGTAGAGGGGATAATTGATTAACAATTGTCCATATCCGGGATTGTAGCGTGATGAGGGTGAATAGCCATCAATAGGATTTTTTTAACGATAAATACATTACTTACATTTTTTAAAATACATTGAAGTACTTCATATAAATAGAAAAAGAAGAATATTCCCATTTAAATTGCTGAAAACTATGTTCCTAGCACTATTTGCCACCCCAAAGAAATTTCATGGTGGGGCTGATGATGACCTGCTTTGCCTTTTTCATCTCTGTGCTGGTAGATATGGAAGTGCAAAATTTTAGCTGTACAGAGAAATATTTCAATTAATTCCTACTCCCCCCCCTCTTTCAACGTTAATCTGAAGCCTCATAAAGAGTAAGCAGTTTGTCCATTAAAATGTACTTTTGTAGGAATCTACCCTACCCCCACCTAAACAATGACTCATCCCCCCTCGTTATAACTGATATGCAATTACAGATCACCAAACATAGCCTAATTTCACTGCAAATAAAGCGAATCAATTTGGTTGAATCCAGTATTGCCACTGTGTTACATTACTCTTTTTGCAATTGCGAAGCCTAAATATAAGTATTGATGTTTTTGAATCAATTAGCTTCTCAGGATTTTAATTTATTGTAAATTCGTCCGCTTCGGGGTAAAGTCGTAGTTTGGTGCCCTAAACCACCTAAACTGTCACCCAGAAACCACTGCTATTTTGGCGTCAGCCCCCACCCTGGAAAATTTTCTGCCGGTGCCCTTGGCTTGGTAATGTCGTACATGACCTACAATAAGGAACTTCAGGGACCTAAAACAAGCATAGGTGTCATGTACATCCTGGACATACCTACTGATTGTTATAGCAGTTTTATTTTGTAGAACTTGCACTGTTCTTTAGTTCCATAAGAAGTTACTGCTCCATAGGAGGCAACCATAGGAGATGAATGGATAAACCAACGAAAAATATACAGTTAGAAGGTACTCTTTACGGGAGAAAGTGCTGCAGACGTCAAAGTCTGACAACCCAACGGGCAATTTTTGGTAAAATGGCGTCACTGTGACATTTCCATTGCAGATGGCAATCAAGATAAAAAGCCAAGGTAGCGGGGATGATCAACTTGTTGAACTTGATTACCACATAAATCTACCTGGCCAGAAACATCCAGCGGTGTACCAACTCTACACATCGTCAGTGAAAATGTCTTGCCAACATTTACGCACAATGAAGTAAAAACTCCTGGCTTTCCAATGCAAGATTTCCTTTTCTCACCAGGCCTTTCACAGATGAGGCAACCACAGTTAAAACAGTATCATCAGCAAACGACATAAGACACTCATCTTTCAAATAAAGACGCATGAGATCAACACAGATGAGGTAAAGCAGCGGATCTAATACTGACCCTTGTAGAACTCGACACGCAACTGGAAATATTGCTGAGCTGTATTAAATGGGTTTTATTGGGTTCAATGGAAATCCTATCATTCAAGACTACTTTCAGGGATCTCCCTGTGACATAACTTTCAAACCACTTTAAACATTTTCCGCGGGCGCCTAACGACTCCATCCGACTTAATAGCGTTTTAAAATCAACTGTATCGAATGCTTCGCGAATATCTATAAATACAGAAAAAGGTGTTTTGCCTCTATCCATACCACTGTTAATTGATTCCATAAGTTGCTGCAAAGCATTTGTCGTCGAGTGCCCTTTGCAAAATCCGAATTGGGTCTTACTCAGCAAACCATTAGCCCGTAATAAACTAAATAGACGTTTATGAACAACTTTTTCTAGCAATTTAAAAAACAATGGAAAAATAGTAGGGTTTCAACACTACTACAGTAGTAGTAGTGGTAGTATTAGTAGTAGTGGTAATGTGCAAGTATTCCCTTTCCGATCATCTCCCATATCATTTCAAAGTTCCAAATTATTATACCCTGTCATTTATGAAAGGCTCACCTGAATTCCTTTCGTCTTTTTGGACAATGAAGTTCAAACATGCATATCTTTCTCCATACTATGTACAATATTATATATGCAAGGCCGCACCCAGGATTTTTCAGAGGTGTTTTACTAGAAAAAAAAAGTAGGGGGGGGGGGTTACACAAAAAAAGACTCACAAAACGCATACAAAATTTGTTTATATCCATTTTTGTTACGTTTTTACGAGCCAGACAGACATTTTTTTTTGGGGGGGGGGAAGGGTTTTTACCCCTCCCCCTCTCTGGGGACGGCCTTGACTATATGTAAGAAATAACCGAATTGCCCAATTTACAGCCTTCGACCCGAGGACTGTAGGAAGGTTGACATCCTCAAAGACATAATTACTGTAACCTTCAACAATGCTGAAGAAAATAGTTCTCTTAAAAGTTTGATCGGATTTGTGTTGGGGAATGATAGGCTTGTGAGTAAGGGAGTGGTTGCCCTTCTTTACTTTTGGCTCTTAAAAAAGGCAGTAGATCTTCCGACTTCCAATCAAATGAGCCCATCCGATCCAAAGTTTATGTGACCATCCGTTCCATAGAAACCTTATATGCTAGGGAGATGACTTACAGCCCCTGCCCCTGGGCTCTGGAGGGTTGTGTCCACCCCGAAGGCCTTCTTATATGCTCTTTGGATTATTTTTAGTAAAACGGCTATCTCACAATTTTGATCGGATGCGTTTTGGGGAAAGAGAGTGTCGGGGAAGGAGGGGGACTAACTGCCCTTCATCACTTTTGACTCTTAAAAGGGAGCTAGAACTTTAAATTTCCAGTCAAAAAAAGCCTCCTTTAAAGGTCAGACAGCCACATTCCTTAAAAAGCTTACTTGCCCCTGGGGCATAAATTACAACCCTTGCCCCTGACGCTGGGAGGTTGTCTCAACCCCAAAGGCCTTACTATCCAATCTTTGGACAGTTTTTGAACAAATGGCAATCCCGAAGTTTCTATATAATACATTTGGAGAAAATAGACCGTAAGGGGGGGGGGAAGGCTAATTGCCCTGTGATCACTTTGACTCTTAAAAGGCCATTCGAACTTATGATTTCCAATTCAATGAGTCTCCCCAAAAGTTTATACGACCGCCCTTTCCATAAAACCATATATGCCCCGGGGACATAACTTACAACTCATACCCTGAGGGCTTTGGGGGTGGGGGGCTGTCATCTTCAAAAATATAATTATTGGACCTTTGAACAACACTGAAAAAATGGCTATCTCAAAATTTTTATCGAATATTTTTGGGGAATGATTAGTGTAGGGGGAAAGGCGGGTTGCCCTCTAATCAATTTAGACTATTAAAAAGGGCAATAGACGTTACAATTTTAATCAAACGAGCCCCTTTCGAAATTTCTACGGCAACTCCTTCTATACAAAGTGTCGTGGTCTAAAACCCAAAAAATGGGGGAAGGTTAGCTACCCTCCGATCACTGTGAATCTTTAAAAGGACACTAGTACTTCTGATTACCTGTCTAATGGGCCCCCATCGAAGTTTATGCAACCATCCTTTCTATAAAACCTTATATAACCCTAGGGCATGGCTTACAACCCATGCCCTAAGGGCTGTGGCCGGTTTGTCATCCTCAAATACATAGTTTCCGGATCTTTCAAGTACACTGAACAAAATGGCTATCTTCAAATTTTAATTTTATGTGTAGGAGGAAATGATGGGTGTTGGGGGGGGGGCTATTGGCTCTCCAATTACTTTTGACTATTAGAAAGGGCACTAGCCTTTTCAAATTCCAATCGTATAAGCCCCTGTCAAACTTTCTGCGACAACTCCTTCCTTGCGAAGTGGTCTGGTCTAAAAAAAACAAATAAAGAAATGTGCAAACATAATTTGCACCTTACTAAAAAAAACAAATGACCATGGATTGTCAGTTTAATATACATATACTGATATTTTTTTTAAAGTTTCAAGAACTTTTTATTTATCAAAGTCAAAATGGGAAAACATTTAAAGTATATTTTGTTTTCAGTTAAGTGCAAATTATGTTCTGGTCTTGAGAAGGCATGGAGGTTGTCAGCACTACTCGTGTTAATTTTTGCTCGTTTTGAGTTATTGGTTGTAATTTCTGGTAGTTTAGGGTTTCATTGATTTATTAATAGTTATATGTGGAAGTTTTGTGCTGGGAAGACTATTTGACTTTATTTTGGCTCTTTAGTTTTCTTTGAAAAACTTGTTTTGTGTAAAAAGTTTTTCTTATTATTATGTAAAAGAGGGGAAAAAATAGGTCGTCATTTCTAGTCTTTTATAGGAGAAGAAAAGGGAAATAGTTTAATCAGTGCATTGTGGAAAACATAGCTAAGAGACCGAAACCCATGAAAAAAAGAATAGAAGAAAAGATCCTTAAAGTTTGTCAAAGATTCTGTATAATACCGTCTTTAGTGAAATAGAGGTAAATCAAAATTATTGATTTCCAGGTCACCATCGACTGAGGTTACCAGGTGGTTAGAATTTGAAAGAAACTTTTTTTTTGTACATAATTATTTAAAAAAAAGCTTTCTGAAATAAAAGTTTTTGAAAAGTGAAGAGTCATGTTAAAAAACCAAATAGGAGTAGAAATACAGTCACATAATACGAGGCGTGAGTAGTGATCTAGGTGCTGATTTCAGGGATACATGAAAATACACATGGAATTGCACAAGAATATGCAACACAGTTTCACGTGCACATTTTAAAAAGCTGGCAAACCTATAAAGTGGTCAAACATGTTTTGAGAGTATAATTGCGATTATATAACGCAATCAGACTGGTTATTGCTATATATTTCAACCATACTTGGAATTGCACAAGAATGTGCAACACAGTTTCACGTGGACATTTTAAAAAGCTGGCAAACCTATAAAGTGGTCAAACATGTTTTGAGAGTATAATTGCGATTATATAACACAACCAGACTGGTTTTTTAGGGCCAATCAGAGAGAGTGGAGGTTACTCTATATACGATAACTTGATTGGTAATTGGATTTGAATAAAAGGAGTGATTTTCATTGCAATTCTTATTAGTAAGAGAATTGAATTCAGAGAGAATAGTTTATTTGAGAGGATATTAGTAGAGAAAATGAGTGGAGCATTTATACTATTGGAGATTGATGGTGGAGCCGGCAGCAGCAAAGATATACGAGTACCAAATGTGGCTCTGGAAATAACCGGAGGCTGTAGACTATGCCTTGAATGGGACGATATGTATGCTAGATACGTGATATCATTAAGCAAATTTAAGCTGGAGGAGCAATTATGTTTTGCTGCGAAACTGAATATTGTGCATATAAATAGACTTCAGGCAGCATTAGAGGTGCTAGTGAAATATATTGATGAGAACAAAATGCATCAGTGAATATTATTGTTGTAATTATGCTCAGTAAAATTATTTCTAAATCAAAGGTATTTTTCTTTCTATAGTAGACTAGAATATATTTTTTAGAGTAGAAAAAATTCTGGTTAGTCTGAAGTTGGTTGTGAGAGTGTTAGGACTCTAAAAAATGGATAGATTTGAGAAAGAGCGAATCATGGGGAATCTAGTGCTTATGGAAAAATGTTTGATTCTAGATGATGATTTTCTAGAGCTGTCTATTCAAAGGAAGATATTTTCTCAGGGAATGCTTGTCGATATAATGAAAGCTGATTCTCAACCATTAGACTACTGCATGAAGCTTTTACGTCATGGTCCAAATGCGTTTACACAATTTATTGATATATTAATCACGACACGGCAAATTGATATTGTGGATATGCTTTTAAACACTAGTTTAGAAATTTAGGACTTTTTTTTCATGAGAAAGGTGGTGTTCAAGGATAATTTACTCCTCTCTCTCTCTCTCTCTATCCCAGTCAATTTGTTGTTGTTGGTAGCCCAGTTTCATTGTGGCAGTGAGAGTGTCAACACATGAAAAAAAAAATGTTCCATACATGTCCACTATGCATGTACACACTGGGCAGCTGGTCATCATGTGATAATTGCACAATGATTGATGAGTATGATGAAAAGTGTAGATTATGCAACCCGTGTAAATTGCATAGAAGATATGCTGTTCAAATTAAAGGTTGTAATTCCTGTCTTGAAGAGGTGTGTGACTCTCATCCTAGAGGGCACCTATGCTCCAATTGTCACTATGATAAATGTAATCAATGGGAGAATACATACCCCGGTATGATTGGAAAGAATCCTAAGCGTGATTTTAGTTTATTGCTATGAGATTGGTATCGTCGTGGTTTTAGATTGTTCTGGGAGGAGGATCCGGGTCAGTGATTCAACTGTTGGAACAACAAAAGAATATGGTTTCTACGTCATCGTTGTGAAGACAATAGCTACTATGATTATAAGCCCACTGCTTATTATTTGGCTGTGACGGAATGTGATTCGCCACTTGAGGACACTGTTTGTGACATTGCTTCAAATAAGCAAATTGAAACATGTGAATTCTATAGAATGAATGAGAATAGTATCATTGAATATACAAAGAGATATGACAAGAGTGAAGTTACACTCTACTGTAGAAAATGCGAGCCTGACATTGCAGTACATCAGGATCAGAATACTGTGATTTCGGATAATCTACCTGCATTAGTTGCTGTCGACAAATACCTATACCTAGTAGAAGATGAAATCTAAAGAGTAGAAAAGTCGTTTTTATCATGTATATACATTTTTTCATTTATTAATAAACAATTTCACATACATTTTTAAACATTTTATTCGTAGGGCACTAAAATCAATATTAAACACGTTTGTAAGTATATTTCCCACTAGAAAGTCGTTCAATCGAGGTAAGTCAACGTAGATGTTGAGAAACTGCTTGTAGGTATAGCCACGACATCTGAACATGAAAACGAATAGTGCATGAAAGCCACATGTCTTAGTCGTTAAATCCTGTACTCTTCGTTGATTTTGAATAATAGTTTTCCCACTGCTTTCGATAAAGTTGCTGATGTATGGAGTGTAAAATTTATACGATAGGCCAAGAGGATCAAAAAATTCAATATTCTTCGCTGTTTGAAAGATGCATAGCCAATGGCCTGTCTTCAAAGTCGATAGACTGCTATTAACAATGATTAGGGTATTGTTAACACTTGGAATTTTTTCAATGAAGTCCGATGGTATGCAATAGGACTTGTACTGGGACATGTATGGATCCATACTAAATACGTTGATTATTTGGTTTGTGTTCATGGTCCTAGGTCTAGTAGAAAACTGCCGTCGGGTGTGATTTCCCAATAGGTTTCAAATCGACTCAATGATATTAGCGTGATACTCTCAGTCAAAGCATCGGCAAATGTACATTCTAAACGTACATTCTCTGTTCGTACTATATTCATATCCTGAGTCCCCTACAAGTCCAAAACAATTACGCCATGATTTTTTGAAAACATTGAATCAGTTATTCCATTATCAAATAGTTGGGAGTCATGATCTAGGGATTGCATGGTCAACTCGTAAATAGTTCTATAGGATTTTTTGTCAAATGATAGAGTGTACAATGGAATACCATTCACTTTGCACACAAGGCTAGATAGACCGAAAAAATTAAAATCATGGGGACATTCAGTCCAGGATCCAACGGCACTGCCACTCTTCACAAAGGCCAAAGCCAATTTTGATGGGATTTCTCCATTGATAAATGATTAATCGGTATAGCTACGAGAGCCTGTGGCAATGTGACGTTGATTGGTGATCGTATGGGGGACAAGAAGTTTAATATTGTTGCCATTGGCTCTTAGCTTTTCCACTGCCAATGCAACAGAGCTCATAACCTGTTGTTTTCGAACGTGGAGATTTGCCGATGTGATTATGACATTTGCATCGGGTGCTGCAGGAAGGGTTTTTCTCAAAATGAAATTTGATGGGGCCAGTTGCAACTTTATGTCAATCTTGACATTGGGGGGTAATCATTGGGATACATTGAATATCTCATGATTTAATTTTCCAACCAGATGATACTCCTGGCTCACTGCAGTAGTCAATTCACCGTCAGTATCAACACCTGATCGATATTCATAGCCCAATGACTGTCCTCTCAACTCCTTGTATGCCTTTGGTGTCATCATCATAAATTGTATGTAGCTCGCATAGTTGGATAAATTATTGCTAGTGCTCACCAATATTCCATTAATAAATACATTAATTTGTTTGAAGAGGTTGTGTAGAATACAGTTTTCGTAGGAGAGACCATCGGCAACAGCTGGAGTTGCATTATCTGACTTTTTCTTCACCACAACATTTAAATCAATAAATGTTGATGACAAATCAATGAAATAGTCTTCATTGGAAAATATTTGAAAGTGTATATTTTCCGAGAGAGGTTGTTGGGGGTGAAATTGTTCATAGTAGCAATACTTGACACTGACATCAACATTTTCAGCATTGAATAGATTCAATGAAGAACTGATTGATGGATATGATTCCTTGTGGGGGAGATAAGTCATCTTAAGAGAAGAAATCCTTCTTTGATCTAACAGTCTTTTTGTTTTTCTTCTGCTTATTGGTCTTCCTTATTTTATTCCTAAAACTCCTTGTTGATGTCCTTCGCTTCCCGCTTTGGTGGAGACTAATGAGTGAATGACGCGAACGCATCGTTTTCAATCCCTTCCCATTTTGCTGAGATTTTAATTGCTCACCAACGGCTCTTGCTGAGGATCTAATTTTTTCCTTAACACTCTCCTTGAAATTCTTGCCCGACCCCCAGTCCTGTAGTGTTGAGGCAGCAAAATTTGATGCAGCAGGTACAAAATATTTTCTGGCAAGGGGTAATGCAGAACGAAATAGCCTAGCAAACCAGCTACCAAGACCATAGCCAGACATTGTAGTACGCCCGTTGTAGTAGTCCTATCCATTGCCTATTTGACGTGGACTCAGAGCACCAACAAAGCAATCGATATCGGGACAGACAAATGGAATTCTTCTATTGTTCATTTTAGGTGTTGGTGATGCTATCGCCGACAATGGGTCGAAAATGACATGTAATCACTGCTAAGCCTTTTGTTATTGCTAGAGGATCACCCAACTCACTTCTTAGTGTTAACTGACAGAGTTCCAAATACGAAGTGTTTACAGGAACATACTGAAGATGCTTTATATTATAGTGATGAACAAGTTCATGAGTTGTTTTTCGTTCAAGAACACGTAGAAGGGGGACATTTGAATTACCAACTCTCAATGTTTCCACAAAGGATGCATAGAGAAATATGCAAGAGTCCGAGGCAAAACCAGGTGGATAATCAGCAAAAATAACTTGATCCATTCCGTAAACGGTGCCAGTGTTTTTCCCATTGATCATATTCTGCTTAAAGCCAAGAACGTATCTCAGATTATCATTGAGAATAATTATTTCAGTTTCAACAGGTGAGGTAATGTAAATTCTATCGTGTTCCAATGAATAATTAAAATGGAATGTACCATTCCTACGATATGAGATTTTTCTATTGATTGTACGACACAAATCTGTCATATTATCTTATTCAATATATTTCAATTTAGCATGTGGATATTCGCTAGATTTAAGTGCTTCTACCCATTCATAGTCGACAAAGAGTGTCCAATCGAATGGTATAACTTTTATAGCATACACACGATCCTCTCTCAGGATCTCATAGGCATTTTTGAGAATACATTCGACAAGAGCCACTTCATACGCACCGTCAAATTTGATGGTGGGAGAGAGTTTCGTCCAAAAATCACTTGTCTTATACAATTCGTTGTAGAGAGGATCGGAAAGGTTGGACATAAAAGTTACATAGAAATCATTGGGCAGTGTCAATATCTTTAAAACCGATCCAAGAATCAAAATCAGAGTTGTATCCTAGCCACCGAACAAGTAACTGTTTCTTACCCCTGCAAGTACGAGTCTTTAATATCTTTTCAATTTGATAGATTTCACTATTATTTTTAACTTTTTGTAGTTCATAATCATAAAAGCCGCAGAGAATCTCTTCATCTTTGGTATCGCGGAAACGGTAAGTTATGGGTTTAGTGTCTAGGATTTTTGCCACTTTAAAAAGTTCTGTGGACCACAAGTAATTCCCCTTTTCAAAAACATTAGTTGTTCAATTAATTCGAACAGTATCACCAACATTGAATTTATTTTTCTTCTTGACAATCGTTTCATTGGAATATTGTTTAAGAAAGGTGTCAATTGTATCATGATCAGAATGTTGAACTTCCGTTGGGGTTGAGTTGGACAATGATCGATGAGGTCGTTGATTATAAATCAACATGATTCTATCTAAATCATGAGTAAAAGCAGATGTATTCTTCAATGTACAATATCCCTTTCCCATTAATATCAACTTGAATATGATCTTGACCAATTTCCATGAGATATGTTAGGAGTCGTTTACTTTGTTCACGATATGAGTGGGGCATTAGATTTCCAATTTTCGACACAATTGAATCCAATTACTCCTTCTTTAATTGTGTTCCAGCAGAATCCTGAGGAAATGATTTCTTTTTGTGGTCAATACCACTGGCCTTCACATGATAGGGCTTATGTTTGTCCACTCGGCGAAGTGCATCTTGAAGTAAAAGCAGTTTTTTATCATCCTCAATATTCCAGTTGTCAATGAATTTACTCAGATTGTTCTCAAAGTGTTCCACGGGTGAGAGAGCGAGTTCTATTGGAGTTAATTTATAGGGTTTTGCCATTCTCTCTCTAGAGAAAACTGTTTACAAGTCCTGCAATTATTGGCAGTAAAAGTGTGAAAAAGCTACCGCCCGCCTGAAGAAGTCGTTTCTTTTTAAAATTCTTTCCTTTCTTTTTAGAGGCCAATGTACGTACAATGGAACTATGTTGGTTTGCCTGTTGCTTAACTACTTCTGGCAGTTGAACAGTGCCCTCGGTCAAATTTAAACAAAGCTCAGATATTAGATTACTGAAATCATTGTCAATACCATGTTTGAGTATGGCTTTCCTAAGCGATGGTTTTGAAGTGCTTAGAACTGAAAATAAATGTCTATTTTCATGTAGTTTATTCAATGTCATCATAGCAACTAATAGACTTTTTTACTGTTCACGGGGAGATATACTGTAATTTCATTGTCAAAAATATCTGTGACAACACGCAGATGCTCGGGTGTATTTTGATTAAGATCCAATACGATATAGCCATAGGGTTTATTAGTTGCCTGATTGTATGCTGAGAGCAGGAATTTAGGGGTGCCGGGGTATATTTGTTTATTGAGAATTATTAGTGAGCTAGAATCACGAACAACTCTGTAGATGATATAGTAGGTGCAGTTCAATACGAGTGTTCGCATACATTTGCTCTGATGAAAGAGATTGTATAGAACCAGAGTAACGGAAATCTGTTCATGATGAGAGCAAACAGTCAACAGTTGTAGCATTTGCTGGGACCATTGTTCAATAGATTCAGCCAGATCGTCAATAATCAGCCAAGAGTTTGGTTCAATAATGCTGAAAACATCAAGTCCCTGTATGAATTGTATCTGCACCAATCCCGCCATGCCAATTGCTTTTATTTTATCGTATGACTCCTGCCAAATACTGTAACAATAGTAGATTTTTTTCGGCTTTTCGACAAACACTTTATCGCAATTGTTAATTATTTTAGTTAAGAGTGTTGTTTCGCCTGACATTGACGGCCCACACAGAAACGATCTGAATGGTGTTATAAATTGATACATGTTCCCTTCAACAGTTCACCTAGACAACTAACTGTAGACTATAGCTGTCTAATGACTAAATAATTTCCCTATTACTACTCCATTCAAGAATAATGAGAAGAAGAAAAAGAATCATATTTTCTTTTATTATACGTATAAAAGTGACAAAACTTTACACATACGACATTGAACATGAAAAAAAATACACTTTTTTTAAATTTATTTATAATAAAAAATACAACATTTACATAAGCACTAGAAAAAACACTCTAATAAATACACATTTTTTTATTTATTTATAAGAAAAATACAACATTTATTAGAATATGCACACACACACTTAAAATAATATCACACACTTTTATTTACAACATTATAAATTTGGAATGGGGTCCCCTCGGGGGTGGCCGCTGCGGCGGCCGGGAAGCTCCGCGGGGCCCGCTGCGGCGGGCTTGGAAGCGCCGCGGGCCGGAAAGCGCCACGGGCTCCGCTGCGGCGGGCCGGGCTGGAGGGGCATTAAATAGTGGAAATTTTTCTGCCTTGCACACACATTGAAAATTGTTTGTGATAAAGAAAAAAAGAATTTAAAAACACCCATCACCCAAAAGAAACCTCCCACCCAATTTGTACTTTTTTTTAATGAATTTAAATTAATTTTTTTCGACCGAGTTGTTTTCTGTACTCTACACATTCAACTCGGTCTGAGATTAAATAATGACCGTGTGGTAGCACCTTCACACCATCCTCAAGTACATAGACTTTGTCTGATATGGCCGACATGGCATTTTTCTCAACTCTAACTGTGTAGTTTTTAAATTGTAAGGAGCGAATCGCCATGACTTTCGCTCTTGGGAGTAAACTACGTTCCACACAGTTTCTATACACACTCATGTCGAAATTATTTTTTACAAAGTGTGTAGGTACCCCATTGCAAACTTGTTTGATATCCTTGTTGTGCGTTTCCACACAGTATACCTTCGGCCCAGGAAACACACCACTGGATATCAGATCGCTACCCATTTCAGATTTTAACATTAGCAATTGATTTGGGGCCTGGCGTGTCACTAGCTCTGGGTAGAGGGATTCATCAAAATTAGTGAAGTCCATTCGTGAGCTAATGTACTCACCATTTTCCAAATCATTCAATAGGTTTTCAGTTTTGACTTTTAACAGGAGTGAATCAGTGTCCCCGTAATACATTTGAACTTGTCCCTCAATCGGTCACTGTACCTTGAATACATTATAATAAAATGACAACATGAGTTTTTTAGATATTTCAGTTTTTGCACTCCCGTCTGCAATATTTTTATTTAAAACAATGTTTCTTTTCTTGCGATGTAGGAGCACCATATTAGAGTCTATGATTGTGAACGATGTGAAGTTTGGATCCGTAATGATTCGAGCACAATATTTGGGATTGGTTACAATGTCACATCGACTTCTGTTTCCTAAGCTTTCGCACATTTTACCGAAAGCTGAGTTCAAAATGAGTTTATAGACTTCTTTTTCAACTTTCGTTTTCGCTTGTGAAAGCTTACTGACAAAGGTGTCAATAAACGTTTTCTTGTAAGGTTTTTGATCAAATTGGAGGGCTCTATGAATCTTTGTTACTTTGAAACAATTGGACACCATCCATTTCAATAGCACGTGATGAACAACGATATTCTGTTTCGGGTTGAGGTCGGCAATTAGTTTTTGTTTTGAAGGTACCCAGTTCATACTCCCATCCTCTACTAAAGATAAATTGTAGGGGCTCAGAGAGTCCCTACCCACCGGTCTATTTATGCACGGAAAAAACAAAGTCTTTTACCGAGTCATGGATTTCCATGGGTATTTCACCGTCAATTTAAAAAAACCATCCCTGTGCCCCATTCTCCTCAACACTAGCAATGTCAGGGAAATTCGAAGCACACGGATTGTCAAGCCATTTATAATTGCCACACGGCAAACAGTAGTGAGACATTGCCGATGGGTAAAGAGAATTCATATCCAAAAAAAACTACGTCCGACTCTTCATCGGTGTGCTGTTCGGTCGGATCAGTTTTCATGATGCGGTCTCCGTGAAAAACATACCCACCCCTCATTGATCTCTCTAAAAACAGATGCTGATCCACATCGGTGATCAGACCTATTTCTTCTTTGCTGATTATAAGTATCAAGTCCATCACCAGATGAGGAGTGGAAAAATAATAACCTAAATACAACCCAAATTCCCCATAGATTTTATCCGTATTTTTGCACACAATGTCCAGAAGAGTGAGTACGTCACTGGTCAAGTACAGTTTACAATAACTCCACCAATTTTTATATCCGCCCTTTGCCCAAACCCTCTTAGCAAATTCGTAGTCGCTAGTGGTGCACTCACTCTCAGTAAGAGAATTGTAAAAAGCTTCAATGGGCGGCAGTGACACCTCATCTAGCCTGGAGCCAGAGTTGTAATAATCATATGGATATATACCCTTACACGTTAATAAATCATTCATTTCATCATCGGGAAAGCGCTGTTTGAGGAGGGGGAAGCTATCAAAATTGTCACTTTTCTGTACCTGAATCAATTTACTTAAGGATTTGGGGAAGAAGCTGAAATAGTCTAAAAAACAGATTTTATTCAGGCACGTGCTACCCTTGTCAACCGTTTTCCACATGAATTTTAGCAGCAGTAACTTTCCGATGATTTGGGTATGATATTATGTGAAAAAGAAACATCTATCCATGCGTCATCTACAACTCCACCCTTGGCAATGCGGGCCAACGCTGGTAGAAAAAACTTTAAGTCGTAATTGGAATTGTGTATGAAAACAGGTACGATACATTGCTGTCTAACGTTTAAATTGCACGACTGATTTGCTACCCCCTAAAGTTACTCCCCCCTGATAATTTACTGCCACAAATGATCATGGTCGATCACCTTCCTCCTCCCCCCATTCCCAACACCATCATCAAATTCCCCCTTGCAAACCCAACATATTTTACGATTTTTAATGGCCAATCTGTCATCTGGTGATAGGAGCAAAGGATAGTTTGTGTAACGAAGGCGCGATTTTGCACCGTTCGCTGTTTTGATTAGACTGACCAATGCTGAGCGCATGCAGTCTTCACCGTCACCCAACATGTCAACTACATCCAGCACTTGCATGGTATTATTGGAATCTCTTTGCGCGTGAGCGTAAGAGACCCCTATGGCTTCATGTATTTTAACACGATTTGGATTTGACGAATCGTACACGTCTGTGAGTTTCGCTTCGCAGTCTAAAACGATCTTATTGCTCTGTAGAAGCGTGTTTTGGAAATTCTTAAAACGTAAGATCGCTCTATCTCCACTTACCGTCTCCACAGCCTGGTATCCATGACGTTTACAGTGTTTCATGTGATGCTTTAGTTTTAAATCAGAGCGAAATCTTAATAGGCATGTTGGACAGTAATAACGTACCTCAGGTTTCTTACCCTCCCCCAAAACCCTACTAATATCGGTAATTGTATTAAAATTTCCAATTAAATCAAGCTCTGTGAGTGGCGTGTATAGAAGCCACACCCAATGTTCCACTGATTCAATTGAAGGAGCCCTCACTGGAAATAATACGCCCTTCTTATCGGAACGGTGACCCTCCTCAAATTCGGTTTCATACTGTAACACCGTGACACCAATCTTTAAATTTTCATTAGCCCGCTCGAAAATATCTATTCCTTTTAGTGTCACGGGAAATTGACCATTTAAACAATTAAAATCTATTCTGGGGAACTTTGAACCCTCCCTACCATTAACTGCCATTTCATCCAACTTTCTCTTAGATGCATCTTCGCGCAGAGGTCTGTATGCAGCAATTAAAAACATATACTTGAAACACTGTAGCCTCGTATCGAAACAGATTCGTTGTATCCCCCTACATCCCTCTAAATCCAAGTGATATTTTAAAACCTTAGCCCTCTCCCCATGCCCACCTCTTAAAATAAAATCCTTTTTAAATCTACAACTATTAATGTTTAAAGTTTCAATTAATAAAACCACCGACCCACTACCCCCCTCGTTATAATTTTTCCATTTACTTTGAATGCTATTAACCCAATTTAGAAAAACCTCCCCATAATTTGATAAATGCGGGTGAATTGCCAACATCTCTGTGTTCAAATATTTCGAATACAGCTCGCTCGCATTTTCATTTAAAAAAATACTTTTAGTGCTATTGATGCTTTTAAACTGACCCCACCCCCCACA